>VWYP01026925.1:51496-97631 GCA_013400435.1 Pycnonotus jocosus | reverse complement strand
TATGAAGAAAACAGGGATGGTGGAGAGGAGAGGAGAGGAGAGGAGATCCTTCTTCACCAAAAGGTTTGCCCCTTCCTCTTCACATACAGATAAAAATTTTACTGATCAGTGTATGTAATTGACTAAAATTGATTAAATCAGAAAACAAACAAAATAAACCTATCAAACAACCCCCAAATACTAGAAGCATATACAAGGATAACAAAATGTGATTATTGGCTGCTCAGTTCTGATTTATCCCTGGTTAGAAGAATGTATCTACGTTTAAAATGCCACTATGTATTAGTCATACTTTTGAAAAACTACACATGTTACATTTAGTGATCTTAGACACATTCTTTACAAGAATTATTTCTTAAATGTCTTTTTTCCTTTTTTGGAAGTTCCAGATATGTTCTCATTTTTAGGTTTTCTTTAAAAACCACAAAATTTCATTGTTAGACAGTTAAGCTATCTAAAAGCAAACATCCTTGCAAGAATTTTCTTCAGACAGTTAAATACTGCTGTATGTTGGAATCGTCCAACAAATTTTAGTTTCTCCAACTGACCATATCAACAGGCAATTTTGCTTGCATATCAAAGATGGTTAGGGCTATTATATAGTCCTATTGCAAAATGGCATGGTATAATTAATGTGTATAAAATAACCTTGACACTTTTACTGAAATACTCAAAGATCCAAAATACTAGTTAAATAAAAGCAGAAACATGGATTAATTTGTGTAGCTTCTGTACACTGGCTAGTCTTCCATACAAACTTCTGCTTTTAATCCTAGTCAGCAAAGCAACAGACTTAATCTTCCATAGATAAAAGGAGGTGATCTCTGATGAAACTCTTAATTCGCTTGAAATATCTCATCCATGCTGCAAAATGGAAGGCATATCTGTAGCCATGGCTGTGTAAGCATATTGGTGAGCCCCCTTAGTGCCTCATAAGATGCTAAGGTCAAGTTTACTCCACTATGGCAGCTGATAATGCACCAGAGAGTTTCCAAGCAGCTCAGAAAAAAAAGTCTCTGACTCCGTTCACTTTTAGGACAAAACCAGACAGAGAATCCTAGAAAAGATCATTGTAGATGGCGTGAAAGTTTTTCAGCTGGGAAAAATGTAACACAACAAAAAGCTTAAGTAACTTGAGAGAAAGGGAAATATAGGAGGAAAAAATTCTACTATTGTTAATCTAAGTCTAATTTCTTACTCATTCCACTTCTCCCTGTAGTTCCATCTGTATTAAAACTGAAAAAAAAATGAGATTAAAAAGGAACTTTCCACTAAAATGAATAAGACAAGATTTACCATCTCACACTTTTTTTTGTTCTCTTTGAGGTTTAGGAAGACATCCCCAAAAAAATTAATTTTCCTCTGCTCTAAAGTTATATAACACACAATAGAGTTGTCTACAGAGCAGCATCACATCTAAGCACGCAAACGAATGTTAAAAATAGGGAGTTTTTGTTATAGGTTCTCAGCACAGTTTTCTAATGCATTGTTTTTACTTAAACTGTTTAAAATCATTTCATCCTCAGCTCCTCCTGTCATTAATTAATGTAACTGATAAACATGGAGATTTGGGCTTTTCCACAGCTCTTTATTGAGCTCTGTGGAAAAATTGAAAAACTGAGTTAGAAATTTGTTTTTTCAGCGTGTTACGTTGTTGAGGACTGAGATTTATATTCAGATTGATTTTCATTTATATGGATCTACAAATCAATAATGTTGCTGATAAAGTATAGTTTCAAAACAGCAGGATATTAAGAAGTCTGTGTTAAAGAACAGTTTGAATCCAAGAATCAGGCTGTTCTTTTGAAAAGATAAGAGAGATTCAATAAAGTTCAAAGACATCAAGTGAAGAAAAACTTTTACAATTGTTATGCTTTTTATTACCGTAGAATTCATTGGCAATGACTAATTTGTCTATTACTTTCTTTTTCTCATCTGGAAACAAATACATGGACTTAGCTGCAGGTGGAGAAATTTTACTTGTGCTGGCATAGGAAAAGATTTTTAACTTTGTCATTGCAAAGTGAATGGTCCATACAAAAAGTTGTTCTCGGCTTCATGAGCAAAACTGCAAAAATTAAAGTTCAGTGAAATGCAACACAATAAATGACTGAGTCACATCTAATTAAATCAGCAAATCAATTCTGGTTCTGAACACACCCCTGGATCAGGCAGAGGTGAGCATAGCTCTTGCCTGCTGCACAGCTGCACATTTCAAATCCATCCAGCAGAAGTGAAGGGCTTGATCTCAGGTTCCTGTGAGCAGAGCCTACCTCCCCACATCCCAGACAGGCCAGGCTGGCAGGCAAGGGGCTCTTCCCAGCCCCCTTCCATTCCTCAGTCAAATGTCTGTGATTCTCACAGAAAATAATCATGATGTCTGATGCTGGGTAAAGACCATTGCTGTTTGATTTGAAAAACTATTTTTTAATAGTTTACCTCCTATTTATCACTTACCTATGGAAATTATGAAGTTCCCTGAGAGAGGCCTTCAAGACCATAGAATTTCCTGGGTATAGGATCAAGCATTTGCCTATTGGCTCAGTCAGAAGTCTGTCATTGTAGAAGGAGAGTCAAAGGGAATAATGGTCAGTACGTGGACCCAGACTCCCTTGACCACTGTTGCTGATGCAGTTGCACAAATCCACCACCCAGAAATAACTCCTGTCCTCCCTTGCCCTGATAACTGATTTCAGCATTTTATATTTTATTTCATCATTTTACGTTTTCATTCACCTTGAACACATATTTTAAAAATGCGGATAAAAGTGTTACCAGCTTTATTTATAATGATATGCAATTAAAGGCAAACAAAAATGCAAACATTCATTACCTTTCACTGCACTTTAAAATACACAGACTTTGACTTCAATTACATGAATTTTACAAGGTTTTCTTACTCCTGTAGAAAAGCAGCCTCTTTCTGTCTTTATCAATGTATGAAGAGATTTTCACTCATCTGTCTGGAGAAGCCAGGCAAAAGGCCTGAAAAAAAAGCATTAAAGAACAGCCACTTGCAAAGTTTCCTTGCTAGTAATCTCTTCTCATTTACCTGTGTGTTTTTATCTTCTGTAGCTCAATTTTCTTAGGTCCTTTCAGCAAGGCCCTAGATACATATTTTCATTCTAAAGTTTTCTTTTAGAATATTATTTAGTTCTGTGGTTATGAAAAAAAAGAAAAAACAACAAACAAAACAAACAAAAACCAAAACAACCCCCAAAACAAAACAAACAAAACCCAAACAAACAACAACAACCAAAAAAACACAAAAAACACCCAAACCAAAATCTCACAAATATATAATTTTTTTAAAAAAAAAATCTTTGATTATCAGATAATGCAAATTAATTTACACAATTTCACAATGTTACTAATTCTGTTCCAGTACTTTATTGGGAAGTGATCCTAGTGTGCTTTCTGCAGACTTATGTTGATGCCACAACAAAAAATTTACAAAGATGCATAGTGAGATTGGAATCTTATGGGGTTATCTAGGTAAAATGATTTTTGAGATATTGGATAATGAAGAAAGTGATTAATTCCTAGAGGATATTTACATTTTCCATGCAAGATTTATAACAGGAAGATTTTGTTCACACATTTTGTTTGGGTTTGAAAAAAAAATTAATAAACCTACTCCTTTCTTTTGTTGTTTTGCTTTTTTATCCTTTTAATATTTTCTTTCTCTTCTGATGTTTTCTGCTCTGTACCGTAGTACTGCAGGAGTGCTCTTTGCTTTGTCTTTTATTTTCCCACACTTACTCTTCCTACTTACTAATAGTAGCTTTTTAACTGTTGAAAAGTCACAGAATGCCACAGAGAATAAGAGGCTGTAAGGGAAAAGCATTTTTTTTTGCATCACTTGTTACACTTGTAGCAGGTTGATAAAATGCATTTATGCATAAACCACTTTGTATAATTGCTTCTTCCTCCCCTTCAATACACTAATACACCTATAAAATGCCTTAAAGAGCATTTTAAACAATAAGAGTAATTGATGTTTCTCATCTCAGCTGTGACAATGTGTGATTTTTATTACTTTAGGCATTATATTCCATCCTGGATTCTGATTTATAGGCGCCTATAGTATTCAGGTATTGCATTAGTTACAACCATGCACACATGCAAGAAAACAGTCTCTCCATATTGTGATGAAGTTCAGGTTCAGAGAGGCAAAAAGGTGATGTGATAGCTCTCTTTTTCCTGTAATAATGGTGCAGACAGTTTTCCTTTTGTGTCTAGTGGTAACTTAATTTCATGGTCTACTGTGTAACGAGACTCTACAGACTACTAGAAAGTATGTGAGAGATTAAATTATTGATGTCAGCATGTTCCTCATATAGATGTTTACAGATAAAGAATTACTTGAGGAAACAATTATTGCCTTCTAAAACCATGAGGGCAAATACATTCTACAAGGCATAACTTTGGAAACACAAGAGTCCTAAGTTACATCAGAGCTATGTAACCTAATTTTTCTGTTGGGTTTGCAGAAAGAGTATTTGCAGGGGCCCTGTGCAGGGTAAGGGCTGAAACACACTAGATTCCTTCTGCAGTATATTGAGCCTTACTGCAAAATACTACCTCCAAAATTCCCCCCTTCCCTCCAAACTTATTTGCTATATTTTAAAAACAAGTCTAAGTTCTACTACCATTTTTGCTGCCTGCTGCCAACAGGGGATGTAATAAACCCCAGGGCAAAATTTATCCTCTTCTGTACATCTTACTGTGTGTACATAGAGACTGGCAAAACCTGCACCTCTACCTACATATAAAAAGTCGAAATCTTTCTGTATAATTTATGCAGAGGTGCCCTAGCCCAAAAGACCAGTGAAAAAAATAAAAGTATTCTGCTGAAAGGCTTTTATTCAGCTGAAACCTGAAGGCTTTTTAGGATTTTTTATTAATTTTTTTAAAAATTTTTTTTGCCAGGTCAGGATAGAGTTAGTTCAGTTAGTTCAGGAAGACCTTGCCCAAGGGAGGTGAGAATGTTGTCATTAGCCACCATTTAGCAGGTTGGCTCCAGCTAAAGTGTATCTTTTGGCTTCCTCCTTCAAAATACAGGAAAAAAGCTTTTGTAATTCACATTGCAATTTTTTAGCAATGTTTGATACATAGTCAAGTGTTTGAAATGAGATCATCCTAGTTAACTAAGAAATTTATTTCAGTAACTGGGATAAATATTTACTTTGAAATTTGAATAAATATTTATTTGGTGGCAAGTATTTGTAGTGTTTACTAAGAAGGTAGGGAGCTTAATGCCTCATTAACTTTGTGCGTAAGAAATTCATTACTAAAATTGTATTACCTTTGAGTTTGTAACTGAAATGTGAGGTCTTGGTGACATAGATCTTTATCTGAAAAATGAGTCAAAAGATAAACTTCAGTTTCATGTACTAGAAGCACCCCACCTTTCAGTTTACTGGGGAAGATGGGCTATTGGTGGCCTGCTTATTTCTCACCAAGGTTTCAGAAATCCAGAGTCCACAGGTCTTTGTTCCTAGATAGGACTAAGATACATACAGAGCTCTATTTGAATAGAATTTGTATTTGAATCAGAATAAGAACCTTGAATATGCAGCAGCTCTAGGGATCCACCATAATCTTTGAACTGCAAAATCAAAAATGAATTATCTGGCAATGGACCATGACAGAAAATCTGGACCAATATCAGATGAGCTGGATTCCACCCATTGTGAAAACTGCCATCATCAGAGGAATGAATAGACCATTACAAAAATAGTCTGTTGGATGTAAAAGAGAATTTTTATTGTGCTTAACAAGAAAAAAAAAATTATCTATCTCATGATATTCATGAAGAAGAGTGTTAGACTTTAAGGTGGGAGCAATCCTGCACTGTTTTATAATGTTTAACATCTGATGAATTGAGATTCAAAACCAGCTGGATGGCTGAAGAGACTTTATAGACATTAACTCTCATAACACCAAGGTATCAGCTGATGTTATCAATAACAATGAATTCTGAGATTAACGTACAGACCAATGAAAGCATAATGTCCCATCCAGTCATTATAGAAATATTGTATTGCATATGAAATGAAATTAGGATAATCCCATCTGGAAACTGCTTAATTGCACCACACCAACTTTATAAGTCTACATGCTATGTGGTGACTTTTTTTTCCTACTTTATTGCCTTTCTTTTTTCCTCCCCCTTATGCGTATATCTAACTCTGAATGAAGGTTAAGGAAGCATCAGGACCTCATTTGGCATCTGTTCCCTGACCCTTTCATGGCTTTTGTGGAGCCTGATTTGGATGAAGGAAACATGAGAGAAGGCCTTTTCCACTTTTTTACCTTTTTTCACTATCATAATTTCCTTCACAAAAAACTCCCACCCAAATTAGACTTTTTCCTTTGTTATTCAGAAGTAATAGTCCAAATTCCAGCTAGTGACATTGAGCTAATGAAGTCTAAATATTTGATATGAGGGGGGGTTTTTTATTTTTTTTAGCTGCCTGAATGTACGGTGAGTTTTTTCTATTTCATGGAATAATTGAGCTCTGTGCACTATGTTGTTTGTGGATTTCCATTGTCATCCTAAAAACTATATCTCCCTCAATTACTGTGTGAAGATAATGTGGTATTTTCTGTAAGTGGAGGATTTGTTGCTATGCCTTTGTAGAGAGTTTCTCCATTGCTGCTAGGATCTCTAAACTGTCTGGTTTTCCACTCCAGAAATGACTGCCTCGCTTCTGTGTGATGAAGGTTTCCTTACACCCAAGGAACCAGACTGATGAATTGTCTAGATGCCTAGTGATAATACTCATGATCAGAAAAAAATTCAATTATTACAACATTTACCATGTTTTTCATGATACTAATTTAAAATACAGACATATTATGAACATGCAGTACAACATACTATGAAACTAGCAATTTTAAAACATAGAGCACAGTTTTCTGATGTGCTAAATCTAATAACCTGTTCTCCAGAAAACTCCATCTTTTTATGAAGAAAATCTGATGTAATAAAATTGATGAGTAATAGATTAGTGAAAATTTGCTTTTGTGTAAGTGAATTCTTATGGAATATCTTCTGAGCATAGAAAGGTAAAAAAAGTTGGGATGAAAAAGTATATGTGGGAAGGCAGATGTGTTGCAAAATCCTTATCCTGAAGGAACACAGATTCAGCAAGGTCCAAAATCAAGTTTTCAGCTTTTTTATTGAGTAAATTAAAATTTCTAGAACTCAGAGTTTGATTAAACATGCAAGCTGAGAAAATAGCCTTAGTAAGTCCCTTTGCTTTTTTTGAGAAAGACCTCAGAGTACTGAAATAATGATGTACTAAGCAATAGAAGTGGCATTTTCTCAAATGCTACATCTTGCAGGCTGCAAATTTCAGCCTGCTCAGGGACTCTTGATCGTGCAAACTGAATTCAACCATTGCA
The DNA here is from genome assembly GCA_013400435.1 of Pycnonotus jocosus. Lineage (NCBI taxonomy): Eukaryota > Metazoa > Chordata > Aves > Passeriformes > Pycnonotidae > Pycnonotus > Pycnonotus jocosus. Next base: position 90,218 of record VWYP01026925.1, on the reverse strand, counting down.
TGAACGATTTAAAAGGTGCTTTTTTCCAGGGCTGAGTACTCTAGCTGAAATGCCCTAAATTACACCATTTTGCTGGCACTATTGTGTCTACCTCCAAAACCTTCCATGGCTATTTGCATTCCCAAGTTAAATAGGGACTACATTGGAAAGGGTTTGGGGCAAAAGATGGAAACAAAAGAGATTTTGCACTATTTTAAAATTACCAGAAGACATATCTGAAAGTAGATATCCCTCCCTGGTCAATATGTGGAATATATCAAGTACTGCCAGGGGATGTCTGAATGGGGAGTAGGCTGCCCAATGAACCATGAGACTCCTCTTACATTCCAAACAGGTGACAAAATCCATAATAATAATCCATATTAGGTGAGAATCTCACCTATAATAATTTCGTTTCATTAGTGTTTCCATTCACCATATACAATAAAGATTGGGGGGAAAAAAAGGAAAAAGCCAACCAAAAAACCCCAAACTATAACAGACATTTGACAATCACTTGTATTCAGATGTAAGGAAGCTAAATCAACAGTTGGGTGTTTATGGTCTTGTACCTTTTAACCTTCACTGGTTTAGTTTCTGTTTATTAATTCTGTGCTGGTTTCACCAGTGCTACTGTACTGAAGTTGTGAGGCCTTTCAGATGTTTACCTTCATGTCCTGCCAATACAACACTCCAGCTTGGGAGGATGCTTCCTTGATGTGTACGCGAAACAACAGGAACCAAGTGATGTCAAGTGTGCAGCAGACTACCTATTTAACTGGCCATACACCACCACCAAAAGAATAAAAAATGGCACTGAGCAGCAGAAAATTATATTTATTAAAGATCAGAGGAAAACATATCAGAGTTCGAAGATCCCAATTTACATAGGGTCTCCTAAAAATATTAAATTCAAATTTCTTGTAATATTTGGTAATATTTCATAAAGTGTAGACTGTTATTCTGCATTAATATTTTGGCTATACAACAATGGGAACTAAATTAAAACTATTTAGCCTTATAAAGGAGAAAGAAAGAGGAAATTAATCCATCTGAGGACATATACTGCACTAACACTGCACATGTTAATGGAGACTGGTGTATATCCCACTGGACAGTAGGACAAAATAATGATTCTCAGCCTGGTACTAATTTTTATTTTCCCTCAATTTCATTGCTGAACTGAAAAATTAGTTTGTAGAGTTCTGGCCAGAAACATTTTATTGCACTAGCAAAAGATTTTCATCCTGCAAAGTTAGCCTCACCCCTATAAAACCACTTGTTGATAGGTGTTTCAAACTTCTTTTTAAGTTTGCCTTTTGCTCAGTTAAAGGCAACAATGTGTTAAATCCAGGGTTCATGAAATTTGTGTACCAGCCTGCCTGCATAACATCCATGTCATTTTCTCCAATAATTAATAAACATATAAATTTGGTGTATTTTGTGCTTCAGAATCAAAGCTTACATTATGTCTCAAGAAGTGAAAGACTCATACATTTGATTTGGTGCATGATTTGGCACTGAATTTACCTTTCCAGCCTTCCCAGAAGTCGTGATCTTTTGTTTATTTTTTAGTTGCAGACAATTCCCAAGTTCAAGCCAGAGCCACCACAGGGAGATTCTGCAGCCAGTAGTAAAAAATCAGGAGAGGCAAATAAATGGTTCCTGCCCATAGCAAATCTGTATTTCTGAAAAATGTTCTATGTTTTGACTACACCTGTTGGTATGAGGGAGAATCCAGAGATAAAAACAAGCCAAAACACAATAAATCACCTTTAGTTAGCTAATTGAAACAGCTTTAGCTTATACACCAATGCATTCTTGATGCACAAATAAAGTCCTCAGCAGGCATCTTTTTTCCTGGATAATAAAATAATTTTGTAAGGAATTTGACTGATAAAGCTCTGGAAATTAAACATGCTACAAAGCAAGACATGATGGAGTATGTTGTGTTCTTGCAGCAAAAGGTAAACACAGTAACAATTACATGGCCAGAGCACCAATTTATGCCTAAATTCAGTAAAGAACTCTATGCAAAAGTAAAGCCTTGTGTGTCTAAGTTACAGAAAATAGTAATCCTTTTCCCTGCTGCTTCTTAGAGTGTAGTTTGCTTCAACACATTTGCATTCTGCTTGGATCTCCCAAGCTTGCCCCAAGGAAGCCTGGGGATCATGCCTTCAGCAATCTCTGGCTCAAAGAGGAGTGGGCTGCTCTCCTACTTTGTTACCATGGCACCTAGAAAATAATTGGCATGTTACCACAAATGGTGGCTTTCAGCAGCTGTGGCATGCAAGGGTTATAGTCTGAGCAGAGATATCAGTTCCCCAGCTGACACTTTCAAGAGGGCTTCATGGTGCATGAGCAGTATTGAAATGTGGGCTCAGGACTGAGAGAGAAGCCTCATATTTTCATCTGAAGTGACAAACTACTTCTGACATGTAAAAGAGCAAGGAGATGACTTTCAAATAATTTCTTTTCCCTGAGCTAGGATACCCAGTGGTCACCACTGACATCTTCCATGGGTTTAGTTGCTCAGGTGAATAAAGAATCTATTAGTGGTCCTGGTTTTCAATGGAAAATTTTCCTTTCTGTTCCACAGCTGTTCTTGCAACACTGTTTTGCATGAACTCAGTCTGCTCCAGCTTAATCATCTTAGTAGAATCTGTACCAAAATCTTCTCTGCCAAGGAGGGAGAATTCTGAAATCATTACTATTTTGATCCAATCTGCTTATTTACTCAAAAATCAGTCATCGATTTATAACTTACATGGGCTTCTTGAAAATTATAAAATTTATTTTAAAAATTTTCACAATGAAAAGTTGTGAAAGAAAAAGCCCCCTAGCTAAAGTCTGGATAAGAATACAATGCAAAAAAATCATTGAACTTATATATTTATTTTATTCTCCAGACTTTTCACTTGGGGTTTGAGGTTATTTTTTCTTTCTTTTAATTTCGAATTCTTTGGAATAAGGGTCATATTATGTGTGTGCATCTTTTCATAGTAGCTAAACCTGAATTTTTGTCTTGGTTAGATTCTCAGGAAAACCTATCAGCTCAAATCTCTCTGTTAGAGTTCTGCTTCCATATTAGAGGAGCAATCAAGACTGCAACAATAATGTAGTCTGAAGCATATTGATGATGACAATTTAAAATGTAATTTCATCTCTTCCCACCTTTCTGTCCCACTTGTCGAGCTCTGATGGGAGACAGCAGAATGGAAGGAAGGTGGCACAGAATTATTCAATTTTCATTTGCCTCTATTGTGCCATATTGATGACAGGTTCACCTTTCACATTCCTCCGTGAAACAGAGCAAGACAGCAGAAGATCTAGTGAAATAAAGTAGTAATGAAAGTGCAAAATAAGTCAGAATAAAGCAGACCATGGGCAAGAGCTAGAATAGATTAAATGAGGAGAGGGGGAACAGAAGTGGACAGCTGGAAATTGAGAGAAAAAGTTAAGCAGATAAATAATGCAACCTGAGAAATTGAAGCAAATTTAAAGGTGCAGCAACTGAGATGGAAAAGGTAATAGTTTAAAAGAAGAAGACTCTTTTCTCAGAGTACAGAATCAGAAAAGAAATTATGTATAAGAAGGTGTAGGAGAATTATTCATCAAACAAAGGCATGAGGAGAGGGGAAACAGAAATAAGAAAGGATAACAATAAAAGGATAATAGAAATAAGATTGGGAATTAAGAATGTCATTGAAGAATTGGAAAACAAATAAAAAGATTTCAAAGAGCTGGAGGTAGGAAAACATACAGTGTCAAGAAGCGAATGAGAACATAAGCAACAAAGAATACATTTCATAAATAGAACCAACATATATAATAAATAAAAGATACAAGCACACATATAAAGATGTGACAATAGACAATAGCCTTGTGGCATGTATGTATGACTTAAGTTTGCTGCAAAAACAGGTAGTATTTTTCCCACTGCTGGTGTGGAATTTGTTGATTGAAAGTATTAATATATTATAGCAGTGAAAATATATTTCACAGTAAAAATACGTGAAATTTGCACTTTTTGCGGTGAAATGCAGGATATCCAGAATAGAAATGAATTTGGTATCTACAGAGCCTGAAGACATAACTTGTTTTCTGTGCTTCATGTTCCCTTACCTGTGGCTTTATCCTATCATGCAGATGCATGCTGAGTGGTATCATGACCTGTAAGTGATTTGAATAAAATCAATAGGACCTCTTGCTGGGCAAGGACAGCATTGTTGCTTTTCCTAGGTTCAACAGCAGAATTTCCATTACTTCCTGAATAATAGTTGTGAGGAAGAATGACAGAACTGCCTACTGTACATAATGAGTACATGCACTGGTAGGGATGTGTGCACAACAACACTTCATGTTAGATATAAATGTAAACTATTAACAGCTCTTGGCACTGCTTCCCCTTTCCCCCACTAAGTGCAGATGAAAATCACTGCAGAACAAAAGATATTGAATGAATGTCTTACTTTTCAAAAATACTGCAATGATAAACACTAACCAGGCATCATGTCCAGAAGGTATCGTGGTCCTCTGCACACCCTATTTTTAATTTGATGTTAGAAAAATTATATTGACTTGGAAATGTTTAATAAATTTTTATGAAAATCATATATTAGATAGTGAGTAAATTATGGATGGAAGGTAAATACAAGTCCCTATGTCTTAATATGGCATAAATAAATAGAATGAGTCCTGAGGAAGGGCATCTAGAATGCATTTACTTACACTTAGGTAACAGGCTTCCACCACCTTGAAATTCTTTTTTCCACCAAATCAGCAAAACATTTAAAGATCTTTGTAATGTAAACAATAGCCCATGGACAATTTTTTTACAACTTGACCCTTCTGGTCTTAGTGTATCTTCTGTTTTATGTGAATAAAAAGGAAATAGTATCTGACATAATGACATTTGAAAAAAAAAAAAAGGATCAGGATATTTTTGCAGAACTTGTTTCACTGCCCTGAACTGGGTGAGAATATTAATTTCATTCATCTGTAACTTTCTTTCCACTTTATGTAGTAAGTCAAATATTGAGAGAGGAACGAGATTGTTTCTCTTTTTAACTCAAACTCTCCTTTTATGTTACTTGATACTTGATTCAGTTCCTTAATATTTCAGGGGTTCATTTCTGAGCACACAAACCCACAAAAGGTTTGAAGTTTTCATAATGAATGATCAAATTACATTTGTACGTAAAAGATATGTTTATTAAACCTCATTTTCAGAGTACACCTCTAGGTGGAAAAAAAACAGTAGGTCACTCAAGAAACAAAGCGAGTAGATACACAATGGTGAAAGCCGAGAGTTCAAATGGCATGATTCAACAATCAAAGGAGTTTGCAAAGACTAGATGAAGATGTGTCTAGGCTTATCACAGCTGGAAGTTTTCTGACAATTCAAGTGAGCTGTCTTTTAATACCCACAGTATAAAATACTGAAACTTGTGGGGCTTGTTAGCATGACGAGAAAATTGCACTTAAGGGAACATTTGGAATGATGAATCAAGGGGAGGAAAATGAGAAATAGTAACAAGAACATAAATATTATAATTGTACTACCCATCCCTGTCACAAAATGCCTCCTACTTAACTCCATGCTATTGGAAATCCATCTGAGCTCATGTTTGTTAACCGACAAAAAATATCACACAAGGATCTTCTCTCCGGATGGATCTTCATTAAATGGATCTTCTAAGCCCAGGAATAACTGTTTTTACAGTTGTTTTGCTTGCAATGAGCCAACATACAATGGAGACATATTCATGAGTGAAAGTAACTTCATATATCCTCATATGTGGCTACAGTCATGCAGGAAATAGCAATCAGTCACAATAAAAAGCTAAAAAAAAATACCACCAGAAATTAATGTAGTGCTATGAATTTTGCCACACTGTCTGGGTTTGTGACTCAGTAGGATTTTACAAATTAAATAAGCTGGGGCCTGGTATAATAAACTTGTATGCTTACAGAGAGATTCATTTACCAGATCCATCATGTAGGCACTTCATGAGTCACCCCATGGACTCCAGCCCTACCACCCCAAAGCCCCCAACCCCTTGGGCATACAGGGAGCTGGTGAGTTGCCTACACATGCTGATATCCCCTCACTTCTCTGTCACCCAGCTACTAATACTAACCCAACACTTCCTAATACTAACTCCATATAGCTATCAAAATATTTTCTGTTAGACGTGTTTTATCTAATGAGAAGAGTCACTTTGGAGAAAAAAAACATTTTAGAAGTCAATTTCATGAATCAAACAGAACCACAAATTTTTGTAGGGTATTTTATAAATCACACAAAAATGTGCAAATCTCAGTGTTTATAAAAAATTATGGTGTAAAAGCAATTATCTTTTGCAGTACCGGAATCATGTCTCATTTAAAACAATAATGCCTAATAGCTCTCAATTCATTGGGCAGGGATGGAATTCTATATATAACAAGACTACATTTGACTTACCTGATCCCTTGGAGGATATTATTTATATCTATTTTCCAAGCCCTAACACCTCTGTAAATACACATCTCTGCATTTTGTCATGCATGTTGGATCAATGTGCAGGATGGGCTGACTCTAAGAAAAATCCATTTGTTCTGGAAAAGATTGAGAAACCATCATTAATCCACACTCTACACTACAGTCACTTAGTGTTCCAATATGGCAGCACTAGAGTTACTCTCTCACAGAAATTAAAAAAAAAAAATAAGGTTGTTATCACATGGTAAGATTACAAGTCAGGGAGAGGAAGTTCCTTTTAGCAGCTCTGCTATCATAGATTTGCCCATATTTCTTTTACTATACTGTCTGTTATTTCTCCATGCCTTAGTATTATTTGCTTCCCTAAATCTTTGTTCTAGATGTCCTAGAACAAACCATCACAGTAGAAGATCAGTCCCATTGAATTCAGAAGAAATATTTACATTGTTTGATTTAAGACTGCCTAGATTCATTGCTAGCTGGTTAGCTAGCATTGAAGAATTTTGCTGCAAAACAAAGGACATATTCCACTTCTATTCAAGTGTCTAATTTTAGGACTAAAGTGTTTTCAGTACTGTATGAATTTACATCACTCACTGATTTTCATACATATGTTACAGCCATTCTTGCTTAGATACTGTAATTAGATGAGCCTCATTTTTCTGTTCCTCTTCCCTCAATGTGTAATGCTTTCAATCATTCTATTACATAATTTAATATTCTAAAGGTTTAAAAAAACCCCATGCACAGCAACAACATCAACAACAACAATAGCAATCCAACCCTGAGGAGCTTCTCCTTAAATGTTTCAAAATTTATCAGCAACAGTAATCTAATCAGGGATATTAGGAACTGGCAACTCAGGATCCTTCACTGTTTTTAATTGCAACCTTGCAGTGACTCGACTATCTCATTAAAAAGTCTTCCTGACCTCTTGGAATGATTTCATGTGTCTTTAACAGGAGGTCTGGATATATTTGCAGCTTCTGTAACCAGAGCCAGCCTTCACTATTTCAGTCCCTTGAAGAATGGGAATGCATCCACCCTCTCCTCCACATCACTATAATTAACTGTGCTCACCAATCAAAAACCTCTGAATGAAATTGTGAAAGGGGAGCCACACCATCTATATATGTGTAGATGGAGAACCTAATAATGTAATTTGAGTGGTTTTTGGGAACAGAACAAGCAAATAAAAAAATTCACCCTCCAAGTGAAGAGTTTTTTTGTTTTGGTGTGGTGTCCTCACATCGTCATGGACAACACATTTTTCATGAGACTCTCCAAGTCACCCCACACCCATCCCTAGGGGAAACATTTTACGCAAAGACAAGAAAGTGCCTTCTTGTAGCTTTGCTTCTCCATTATGCTAATAGTAGAAGGCAGCTGAAAGAAGAGATCCATGAGGCAGCTCAGCTATAATTCAGAGAGTGGACACTCCTCCAAAGCCCCAGCCAGCTCCCCTTCGTGCCTGGGGACTCAGTTCTCTCCAGAGGCTCCCATGCAGGATCCTTCCCTTATCGGCAGCACAAACTTCCTCACTCCAGCCGACTGCCTTGATATCCAAAGGGGAATTTGCATTTAAGAACAGTTTTTCATTGATCAGATTTATCAAATGAAGCTCCAAATGAATCAAAGTAGCCACAGCCACGTAAGATGTGTGTGAGCTGAGGCACACATTGGCCCTTAGACATGCTCATGTCTTGACATTGGTATTGCTGTTCTTGGGGTGAAAGGAGGAGGCTAATTGCTGTTTTTACAGGAAAAGGATTAGAGCTACAGTTTGGTTAGATAATTGTTTTCTTGCTCTTCAGAGAAATAGAGAGAACTGAACCGATGATACAATAATGTTATGTAGCTTTGTCTCCTGTACTATGGTCCTCTGTAAAAATATCCCAGAGCAGGACACAGTAAAGTGAAAAGTCATTGAGATGACTGCCACTAGGGAAAAAGGAACTGAAATCCTGATAGATTATAAGCAGAGATATATTAGAAGACTAAATGATGCAGAAAACCTTTATATATGTACTGGTTTTCACTGGGAGAGAGTTGATTTTCTTCATAGCAGCTCGTGTGATGCTGTTCCAGATTTGTGATCAAATGAGTGTTGATAACATGCCAGGGTTTTAATTGCTGCTGAGCAGGTTTTAAATGGATAAGTATTTTTAGGATAGGGGCTTGAAAATAAGAATCAAAATGCTGGAAACTTGAGTTTTCATCAATTTTGTTATTTAAAAACATTAGTTTGTCTTAAAATTATTTTGTATGCTAATAGTAGCTATTTATCAGTGTTGAATAATCTCATTACATGACATCATATTAAAAATCAACATAAGTGAACATTTTGGATTTTTCACTGTTTTTTTTTTTTTTCCTTTCCCTTTTTATATGCACTTAAGTTGCTGTATCATGGGTTAATTAAGAGATTTATCTTTTCCTGGATAAAATATTGATGAAAGAGTCAGCATTGATGAGTGATAAAGGTCATGGTAATGCTGTGAATTTTTTGATTCTTGATGTAATCTTTAAGCCAGGGAAGGCAGCAACAAATTTTGTAAGACCATTAGCAAGTTGAGAAACAAAAAAATAGCTGCACTTCCATTTAATTGGCATTTGGTTCTCTCTAGATTAAAAAGTATGCCTTGGAGCCCAAATGTATTACTTACATATATTTCATGATTTTTATACTGCTGATTTTAAGAACAAAATAACGATTGCTGTCACCTCCCACAGTGTATGTGTATGCACTCTGCACCATACTTGTGTCCCAGGTGGAAAACAGAGGAGTAACAAAAATAATTTTTTTTAATAACAAAGCTTTTCTCTTCTTTCAGCCTTCACTCTAGTGCAAGGTTGCAGATAATAATGCTTAAGACATCTGATTTTTTATCCATTTGAAAACATTTTTTTTCTTTCTTTTATGTTGCAGTTAAATGCTACAAATTTTCAAAATTGAATGTTTTGTCACTGAAGAATCAAAGAGACGGATGGAGGAGGACAGACAGAAAGGATGCAGAGTGGGAAGAAAGGAATGAGTTTTCCAATAAAGTAGTGTTCTCATCAGAGATTGTTCTGTGACTCATTTGTTTGGAGACACAACAATAAAGAAGGACAGTGGGATGCTGACATGCTAATCAGGAATAAAGACTGTTCTTTCCCACACGCTGCAGTATCACTACAGTTCTCCTCTCATCTCTGAAACTCAGTCCTCAAGACACACATTCAGTTAGGTGATATAAAAATAAGTCTTAAATTTACTTACGTTTACCATGGTAATCTTTTCTTCCTAAGTTTTATGTCTTGGTGCTCTTCTTCCTTCCATGTACCTGTCATTGCCCTTGTTCTTGCTGCAACAGGGGGAGCAGAATTATCTTCCTTTAAATAAGGAAGAAGTCAAACAGTCCAAGTTGACTTAGTCTTCTTTTTATTTAAGCCACTATTCTCGGACATAATAACATCTCCTTGATCACTGCTATGCTTTGGTGGGATCTGACTCAGGATCGGGCTTTTGTCTGCTGTCTTGGTACTCAATATCAAATAGGCTTTATAATGTCCAACCACATACAAATTTCTCTATCCTGTGTAGTGATTTTGGTAGTGGCATCTCTTCTAATGAATCTTTATTCATTAACTCTTAAATATTTTGCTCCAAGAGCTGCACTGAATGTTGCTCATTTTGCCTTCCATCTTATTATTTTATTTCAAACTTCACTTTTTCATTGTGTGTTTTTCTCACACATGTTATAGAAACCTAAATAATAAACACACGTGATACTCCTCCAATGGTTGTAGCTAAAGTGGCTGGAGTGGTGACTGACATAAAATAATATACAGTAGAGGATCAAAGGAAAATAAGCACACAGAATGAATTGAACAGAATCTATTTGTATTTCCACACAAACAATTCCTAATACCAACTGCATGTCTGGCAGACTTATGTGCCTGTATATGGAAAATCAAACTAAGTAGGTGTAAGAAATCACACAACAGATTTTAAAGTTTGTCTCCTAATGATCTTTCTCTGTCGTAGCTTAGCTATATCTTTCCTCTATTTTATTGGCAACTGTGTAAAGGATATGCCTTCTGTTCACATGCAAAAAAATGAAATCCAAGCAATCAGTAAAGGTACAAGCCAAAAGATTTCCACAAAATTCAGTATGTCCACTACTTGGCTAGAAAATCAATGTTTGTCAGATACAGCAAGAAAAAAGTTGAAGCATAAGTGGAAGATCCAAATTATCTGGAGATAGAAGTTCAAATCTGTCATTCACTGATTTTTCATTCCAGCTGTTTTCTTGAGTAGCAGACTGCATTTTGTTTTTGTGCATAACTCAGAGCCTGGCAAACCTGGGCTGAGAAGGGCAGTGACTGCAGGTGAATGCTGTGCTGGGCACTGTCCCCCAGAGCTGGGGGAGCCGACCTAATGGTGGTTGTGAAAAAGGCTTGGGAGAAGACTGGGATGCTGGTGTGCTTCAAGTTCCAAAATGTTCTGCTAAATGGTATAGATTTATTCTAAGAAAGACAATTATGGATTCAGGGGAAAACTAGCCATGGCTCTCTGATCACGACAGTTTGGTGCAGGTCTTGTAAACGTTTGACAGATGAGGTTTACAGTTTGGGATGACAGTCTAAGGGTTTATCTGGACATTCTCAATACCTCAGATGTTAGGTTTCTCCCCGAGATCCATATTTCTGACTGCTCCCCACACTCTGGGGCAGCAGCTGCATCCTGTGATTGTACACAATGAAGTTATGAAAAAACTGCTTTTCCTCTGAAAGCAATATGATTGTGTCATGGTTCAACACCAGCCAGCAATTAAGTCAAATAAAGTAGATGAGGATCTGGGCTAGATGAATGGCCAGGTTGCAGGACACTGGGCCAAAGGGCAGGCTCTATCTCCATCCCCAACTGCTGGAGAATTCTGGGAGTGATGCCGTATGGTATGGAATATCCCTATGGAATATCCCTTGGGTCACTTGGGATCAGCTGTCCCAGCTGTGTCCCCTCCAAACAGATTCTTAATGCCATGGGACATAGGCCTGACAGAGAAAATAATAACCAACATTTAGAGAACTTGAAATAATAACCAGGTATTTCAAACAAACACAGAGAGCAAAAATGTTATGAAAAAGAATCAAGACAACAGCTGGACAGATCTGGATGTCTTCAGATCTGGAAAGGACAAAGTTGTTTTTTGGAGGTCTTTTTTGTTACACTCAGTCATTGAAAACATATTTATCATACTTTTCCTTTTCTGGGGCTTAAATTTCCTACAAACTTAAACCAATATCATGTAGATTTGGTCTACATGATATAGTAGTCATTGCATTCATTAAGGACCAGCTGTTAAGTGACATTGTAACAGCCCTGGGTATGTAACTGAGACTGGATCCAGGCAGTTGTTATGCAAGTTATGATGAAGAACCTTTATCAGGACTGAAATGAGGGGATTGTTTTGTTACACGTGTCAACTTATGCCTTCCTGAAATACTTCTGCAGACTGTTATAACCCTGAGTTTAAGTTAAAATACATAAATCAATGAAGAGATACTTTTTGATTGTTTTGGAAGATAAATGATCTTCTTGCTTACTTAACTGTTTCACAGAAAAATGTTTCTTATTTATTATCTTTTGCATTTCATGTCAAGAAACAAGGTGTGAGAAAGTGACTTGACTCAAAAATCCTGATAGTTTGGGGGAGGAACTATAAGACTTTTCTCTTGTTCCAGCCCCTCCAGCACCTTCAGTGAAAGCAGTGGAAAACGTCACTTTACTAGGAAAGAAAGAGAGATCAATATTTCAAATTATTTATTTACATAATTAACTATCTTGAAGTAAATCAAGCTGTAGTTCCAAAAAGCTTCATATTTCTTACAGACAGCTGATCTGACACTTGCAGTGAAAGCCATTAGCAAATCCCATGTGTGGTGTTCACCATTTGTGCCGTGCATTTACAGTTCTCTCCTAAGCAAGTGGTGGAAGGGTAAATAATCTGCCTTATGGAGCAATCTGAGACTGTTTTTCATTAAATGCAGAACTACATGAGCTGCTTACAGAACGGAAACAAATTGCAACTGGAGTTAAATCTCCAGGGAGAAAGTAATTGCTCCAGCAACATTTTGAAAACTTTCCTAAAACATGAATGTGAAAACCTCAGTGCCCCAGATGCGCCAGATTTCAGTTGCCCTGTGGATTGTTCATTGTGTTCACCACAGCATGGATTTTGCAGAGTTATGTACAAGTGTGGCACAATGGTTGGACCATAAAATCCCACTAAAGGCTCTGCTGCCATCAATCTAAGCTCTCAGCTGAGCTACAGCTGAAGAGTTCCCCATGCCAGAATTAGTGCCAAATGAGGTACTCTGAAAGCCTAAGCTCTGGGTGAGGTGTCCAAGATCACTAGTAGGAATAATGGAAGAAAGGCTACATCTAAACCCTCTTGAAGAGAGATTTAAAGGACGGGGACCCATTTGCACCACTTAGAGAGGAAAGTATTCAATATGGAAGAAACACCCTGGAAGAAAGCACAAAGAGGTGCAGAGTGGAGAGGAAGAGACTGAAGGACAATGTCACTGGCACAACAACACTGGGTTTTTTTCTGTATAGAAATACAAAAGTTGATTTCTGGGTGGAGCAATCCATGAAATATTAATGAAGAAAACATCACTGCTACTGTCCAAGTTATATAAGAAAACCTCAGAAAATGAGGAATATTTTCAGCTCTGTGTGCCTGCTGGTTTTGGGGCACAAAGAAGCACAGAGACTGTGAGCTCAGTTACCTTCCTTATAGGGCCTGTGCAGCTCCATCTGGGACTGAATCCTGGCCATCTGCCCCCAGAAGGGACATCAAGCAGAGGTGGCATTGAAACACCATCTGATGAGGCAAAATTATTAGGAGCAGAAAATAAAGCTGTATCTTTGTGTATAACCTCCTAAGCATTTAACCCTATATATAAATTATCAGATTCTCTGTGGGCAAATTAAGAGTGAGGTCAACCTAATTGCTTAGTAGTGCTTGGTCAAGGATCACATCTAAAGTTACACTGATCTGACTTGGTTCAGTTAATATGATCCAAAAAATGATGTGGGAAAAAAAAAAAGGAAATTATAAACAATAGTGTTATGGATAAATCAAGAGATAGGATGCATTCTGCTAATGCTGAAAGACATAGATATAGATATATAAAATTTTATATTTTTGGAATACATTCATTTGCTGAAAGCTGTTACAAATTATCTTTGTGTACAGATTGAAGACTGAGATTTTAATCACTTGTGACATTTGTGTACATCGACTCTTCATGTTTTTAGCTTTGTGTCTGCAACTCAAATGGAGAGGGAAAGTTCACAGTGTGGTAGAACTAGAAGGCAAAGTGTCTCTATTCCTGGAATTCATTCACAGGAATGCCTCCTCTAAAAATAAATTCCCTGGAAAGAAAAGAGAAGGGGGAGAGGAGGTAAGCAACAATTGTTTCATTTATCAATTCAAAATGAATAGTGACATTTATGCAGCATATAGGCATAACTGAAAGACGATTTATTATGTTTCCCACATCAAAATAAGTCATGAATTTGCATGACTTGCAATTTTTGAAACGATCTTGGGCTTTTCTGGGGTCTTGACATTTACATAGATTAACTGTCTCCTATCCCAATGGAGGCAGCTGGAAGAATGAGTACAAGAAATAATAAGAACATATGAAAGAATGGGAATCTCAGGAGAAAGGAAATATAGAAGCTGGAACTAGAAATGCAGCTGATTTTATAATAAACTGATTTTAGAAAAAAAATCGGAAGAATTTAAAAGAAACTAAGTGGAAAAAAATTGACATGAAATCTTGCTGAGCTGATACCAAGCTCTAAATAAGAACTAGTTTTTAGATTCATTTGCAGTGGGTTTTTTGTTTTCTAACTTAATCACATTTAGTTGCTTTAGTTGCTTAGTTGCTTTCCTGATGAGCAGGAAAGCAATAGAACAATTGCCCCCTTTATATTATTTCCTCCCCTCTACATTTACTTTATAGCATATCTTGCTAGGATGTCTCCTCTTACTCACTCTCTCTCTAAATGAGACAATATTTCAATTTCCTTCCATAGAGTAGCCTTTTTGATAACACCTCTTTTCTGTTCGTGAACCTTTTATTGCTGTCACATCCTTTTCTGAGATAGAATGATAAGAAGTGAGACAAGTATTCTGAAGAAGAATCTATGATTGATCTTTGTAATGACAGTGTCAGATTCTTTGTGCTGTTTTCTTGTTTATTTTTCACATCTTGTTCTTGCAAGCGATGTTTTGGACTTGAACAATTATTAGAGCAGAAGATATGAGCAGTTTAAAGTTCCTTTCAATTGTACAACAGCCTGATTTTTTCAATAGTTCAACTAACTGTCAGCTGTATACCCTTTCTCCAAGCATTCTGACCTCTGTGAAGCTGTTCAGAGCTTCCCCTATTTATTTGCACCTCAAATGTTTGCTCCTCAAGTATCTATGCTGAGGTAGTCCATCCTGCATCACAAGATGCATGCAAATCTCCTTTCTCCTCTCAGCTCCCATACAGTGAGTCACATTTCACAGCTTTTCAAAAATAATTTTTTAAAAAACCCAAAAACTCAGAACAAAAGCAAGGATGTGGGATTTCAGGTTCACTTTCCATTATAACTCTCTGAGGGGATGCAAATACATCAGCTCAAATTCTTTTTATTAACTTTTTTCACCATCTGTGAGAAGGAGAGAGAACTTGCCATCAAATGTTCGGCAAGATTCAAAGCATTATTTATACATGATAATAAAAGACATTTTTTGAAAACAGTACTCCCAAATTCGTCCTCTTCTTCTCCTTAATCTGGAAGCCCTTACCCAGAGACTGACAGTAGCTATGCCAAGGGAAAACCTATGTGCCTGTCTTGTGCATATCTTCCTACCAGCAAGCCACCTACAGCTTTCCCTGACACCTAAGCAAGCCCTCTCTCGAGGTGTCAGCACTTGTGTAATGAGATGCTGCTCCTCTCTTTCCCCCTCTAACTTCCCTTCTCGTTCCTGCAGTCTTTCATCCCCAGTAGCCCTCGTCTCCTCGTCCCCATCTCTCGCCTCCCCACTGCCTGTCCCCTTCCTTCTCCATCAGCAACCTGCACCACCTCCTGTCCCCTTCACCATGGGGATAAAAGTGTCTGGGGACACTGTCTCCTGTCCCCTCCATCAATCTGCTCACCTTGGTCCAGATGGTGTTCTGATCTTGGCATAAGCCCTCCTGCAGGTGTCACCTCAAGAAGAGCTCAGCCTTTTTGTTTGTACAACCACTTTAGCCTTTTGTTCCCCCAAGACTTACTCATCCAGAAAGTGCGCACAGCTAATACAATTAGCAATGTTTTCCTGTAGCCTTTTGCAATTGATTGCGTCCACTGCCTTTCCAATAGTTTCACAGTGCAACACTTGCTTTTCTTTCTCTAGGTAGGATTGCTAAAATTCCCTTAGAAGAAATAAGAGCAAATTTATGTTGCTTGTTGCTTACAAGTCTATCATTTTCTATTTATATTTAAGGGCTATTCTGTTGTCATTTTCCTTACAGAGTGGAATTTAATAAATACAAAAATATATTAAATATGTTTGTTGTAAAGTGTTGCCTACATTTACTCACATGCTGGGGCACCTCTCAACTAAATGACTCACACAGATCAATGACTCAAAGGCATTTTATATGCAGATATATTCCGTGTTTATCCTGCAGACCACCCACTGCCAGCAAATACAATTATAATTTCATAATTGAAAGAAAGCTAGAGAGATGTAGGGTGTGTCTGCCTTGCTTGCTATGTATGCATGTGTATGTATAAAATGCATGTATGCATATCCACTGAGGGGGGAAAGCAGAGGAAATGAAGCAAATTAAAATTTCCTGGGCAATATGATTGCAACACATTCAAAGAGTAGCATATTTGCACCAAGCACAATGCAAATGGCTGTGGAGGTCTCCATCAAGTGCAAGGCTAATGGTGCTCCAAAGCTCCTGCACTGGTTTGCCTGGCTTTGGTGGTGCATTTAGAGCACAGCACTCAGGGAATGGGGTGGGGGAAGGGCAGCGCCCTGGTTCTGCCTCACCCACAAGCACACTTTTCTCTCACGTCATATCTTTTACCAAATTAAGATTAATTAAGGAAATAATGGCAGAGGATTAAGTAACAGCATTAAATATTTCAGGAATGTGTTTTTCCAGGCTTTCAAAAGTAAGGCAGTACAGGAGCAGCAAAATAATATAATTAGAAGTAATAATTTTGAAAGAAGACACCTTGTTGTGATGCAATTTGTAGAAACAGTCAAAATTGCCAAGTGTTTGCAGTCTAGTAGATGTTTATTTCCATACAGAGATGGCTGTGAATTTTTCATCAAAACATCTTTTGAAATAATCATGCTGATTTTGTCTAAATCAAAGTTTAATTTTCTTGAAAAAAATTAAACGTGGCATAAATTTTCTGTCCTTTTTGAAAGATAATAATAACTTATTAGTAAAATACTCTTTTCTGGTACCTCATTTTCTCCTAAATATAAAAGTAATTTTTGTTTGCATTGCCATTGAAACTGAACACTGAATTATACATGGGAAGGAAAATTATGTGCTTGCTCTGAAAAAATAAGGAAAATACTTCAGTGAAGTAGCAGCTCTCTTTAGACACGTTAATGAAATTGAAGTAGAACGTCCTAACTTCATTAACAAGAATTAGCATCATACAAGTGACTGAAATTTCTGACCATGAAAGACAATGAAATAAGAGAAAAGACTTAGAAGTTTGAAAACAATTTTGAATTTTTCCCAACAATTTTGAATTTTTCCAAACAATTCAAAATCTAAATGTTGTGCTTCAATTTAAAAGAATCTTTTTGTAATATTAGAACTGGAAACATATTTGAAAGAGAGTGGAAATTAATTTTGCATGCATATTTGTAGACAGACATTGCAGCACGAAGACAAGTGTACTGCACAAAGTAGGTTACTATCATTCTCATGTCAGCAGAACTTTTCCAGGCTTCATAGCAAAGCTATCACAGGGAAGAGGAATGCATCCTATGAAGCTGGGAAGCAGAAAACGGTTTTGACAACCATAAGTTTCAGTGCCTGGGAAGAGCAGAGGGGGAGCCCCGTGGCTCTTTCCCTCCATGGAGAAATCATGGGTGTGGCTGTGAACTCCCAGCAAAGCACCAGGGGACCAAGAAAAGCATAATGCACCAGCTTCATGTGGGAGATTGTGACAGCTCTGAAAATGTAAAATTCCAGGTGTGTTTATGCAAGTGTGGTGTCCTCTCTGTCCTTCTCTCTTATAGATAATGATTTTTCAGTGACTTTTTAAAAACAGTAAGCTAGAAAAATTTCGGTCTGCTGATTGATATTTATGACAAATAAGTTTTGGTGTAGCTGATTACATGCATATTTCAGGCCATATATTAAAGGTGTTAGGTATAGACAGCAATATTTTTTAATGCATATATTCTTCAGTTATCTCACCAGGTAAATCCATTGTCAGGGACTGGTCTCTGTCACAGTTCCATGTTGTGTTTCTAGAGGAAAAAATTTAACAAGGTAATGTTGCTTGAGTTTATTCTCCTGTAAGCTTTAGGTAATGAGTTGTTAGATTTTCAGTCCATGTAATTTGGATAATTATTTTCCATTTTTCCAGCTAACCACTTTTAAAGTTAGAGGTCTGCACTGGACTCCTCTGATGATGATGTTTCTGAGAGGGGACACTATGATCTGCACGTTCCCATACCAGTGGAGAATCTCACCTGGGGCCGAGGACTGGAGATTTTGTTTTCCACTCATGGACCTTTCCATGTTCATCCAGTTGTCTATTTAAATAAGGTGTCAAGGCTAAAAAAATAAACCCCAGTACTTCTTTTCCTGCCCAAAAATCCCATAACAAAACAGCTGATGGAGTACACATATTGGATTTTACATGATGGGATTTTGTGGTCACTTTTCATTTATTTTCAGTACTTGAAAATGCAATGCAGATACCATGACCATGGTTTTAGAACAAAATCTGCTTTATTTAAATGGATGAAAAATTGATGCATGATCTTATATTAAGGAAAACTACTGTCTTATTTTCATGAAAGTTAGAATAACTATTCAAGATTGAGATTTTTGGACATACAAGACTGTTTTAGAAGAAATTTTCCAAATTGCTACATTTTAGAAGAAATCTTCCAAACTACTTAAAATAATTTATGTATTCGGTGAAGAAATGCGCATTTTCTGCAAACAGCCTGTTAACATGAAATTTCTAGTGCCTGCCAAACTCCAGCAATTTCTTTCTTTTCCTTTCTTAAGTCAAGATTCACTCAGGTCAGTTATGTCAGTGTCTGGAGAAGGTGATACATGCTGATTCCTGTGAAATCCTGTGCGTTGTGTCAAATCTACTGCCTGCTGTGCCTCCTCAACCATAGCATTCATTCATATCTTATACATTGTGTTATTGGAAAGGGAAAATATTTTCTCTTCTGTTTCCCCAGATTATAGTGCCATTACATCACTGTATCCCTCAGAGTATGCCACAGACCACACTCCAGTAAGGGTAAAGAAGTGAGATCACCCACACCATGATTTTCAGGAGTTAAATCCATGTGCCTTAGTAATAAGTCAAGCATGCCAACTGTTTGCCAGCAACTTTATTTAAACCTTATTTAACAGGCTACAAGGGTCCCACCAAGAGGGCGGTCCCAATATAAATGAGCATCTTGAACTGAGAGGCTTCCTAGGGTTGGGCAATTAAAAACCTGCAGTCTTCATAAAGGGAACAAAATAGGTAGTGGTGGCAAAACATGGAATTGGTGTGTTTCAGCCTCAGACTGCATGGATCACCCACGGGGGTGCAAGGAGAAGCAATTTTTCATGCTTATCTTGCAAGTCCTGACTGTTGCCATGAGTTTTGATTAATGTGGGCCACTAGAAACTGTTTATTTACACAGGCGTGCTTTCTGATAAGCTATCTCCATCTTTTCCTTCTTTGTGGCATCACATTGAGGCAAAACATTGAAAAGTCCCAATAGAATTAATTGCTGCAGAAATAGCTTTTGACAATGACCTACCTGTGAAAACATATTCACGTTGAGACTCCCAAGTGAAGGGGTAATTTATCTGATTAATACTGGTTATTTCTCCTCTTTTATTTCTGTGAAGCCTATGTCCTTACACCTTGATGAAATTTTACCAAAACCCCAACTGACAGATCATGGTCATGCATGATACATTTCAAAGAGTTTTCTTGCACTCTTGACTAGCTTAATCTAGACTTAAATTGGATGATGCACACAAAAAATTACATACTATATTTAATCAGTCTACTGAAACATCTAGTTCTATTCAAGAGCTTCTTTCACATGCAGTTATTAAAATATGGTGTGGTGTAAAAATGTTCTCTTCCTACATGACAGCCCACACTATGAGGCCACCAAGGAATTTTCTGTATATTTTCAAAATATTTGCAAACCCACCTTTCACTTTGGCAAGAACTACTGAGAACTTCACTCAGAACAGTCCGTGACACAAAAAAAAAAGATGGCTGCTGCTTGCTGTGGTGTAAGGAGGAATCATCATTTTGCAGACTAAGTGCAAACACTAAAGCTCGTGGAAAAGGTGAACCAAGCAACTCCTTTCACCTCTGAAATGATTTTTTACTGTCTTAGTTGGTCTTATCTCTGTTGCAGTCCTTCAGTCAGATTTTTCACTTCCATCAGCCTTTAAACACTTTTCTCTCTTTTGTTTGTCTGATATCCTGATCAAGATTGCAATGAAGAAAACATATAAATTAGTTTAACAAGATGGTATTGTGTGCCCACAATCTTTCTGGTTTGTGTTTTTTCCCAGTCACTAGGTACAGGCATATTTGGCCTGGAAAAACAAACTAAAACAAGGGTTTTTTGCTGATTAACCTCTTGGAGTTTTTTACAGTAAAATATATGAGTAAAAGAAGCTTGAAACTGCATCAACTTCTCCTGATGTTTTGGGCAATTTATGTTTGCACGTTCTTGACTTTAAGCGTTCCTACAACTGCAGGAGCCTCGTCCAACACATTACTGCATTGTACTGTAGGACTTTTCCTCACTCTTCAGTCAGCCCCATTTATTATACAGTGCTGTGTTTGATTGTACATGCCTTCAAGTTTTCAACTCGTGTCCTCCAGTTTTGTTTTGCACCCACTGGAGGATCAGAACTTGTCTCTTCAGTTAAAACTTCTCTTTGCACATGATTGGTGATGACAATAATTCAGGAACAATTATAGAAATCAGACAAAGTTGGCTATGATGGCTCTGAGTGCTTGTTCTGGTTTTGGCTGGAATCAAGTAACTTTCCTCATAGTAGCTGGTATGAGGCTGTTTTGTGTTTGTGCTGGAAACAGTGTTGATAACACAGGGATGCTTTAGGCACTGCTGATCAGGGCTTGCACAGCATCAAGGCCTTCTCTGCTTCTCAGCCCACGCCGCCAGCGAGAAGACAGCGGAGGCAGACAAGAAGCTGGGAGGGGACACAACCAGGACAGCTGACCCCAGGTGACCCAAGGGATATTCCAGACCCTATGGCATCATGCTCAGCATATAAAGCTGGAGGTAGAAGGGGGACAACGTTTGTGTCCCCAACTAACCATGATTTGTGACAGAGCTCTGCTTCCCCAGGAATATTGAGCACCTGCCTGCTTGTGGGAAGTGGTGGATGAAGTCCTTGTTTTGCTTTGCTCGTGTACATGCCTTTTGCTTTTCCTTTATCTCAACCAACAAGTTTTCTCACTTTTGTCCTCCTGTTCATTCCCCCATCCCACTGAAATGGAGTAAGCAAGTGACTGTGTGGGACATAGCTGCTGTCCAGAAATTAACCATAATGATGCTTTTTAAAACAGCTACATTTTCAGCTAAAAACACAAGAAGAATCTTTGTTTGTGGCCTTAATCAATCTTGAACTGTCTTCTAGATGAAATGTACTTTTGGTTTTGGATGTATAGTTTCTTCCAAAGCATTAGCGCTTTTGGCTGGCTAACCATTATCTTCCTCCTACCAAATTATTCATTATATAATTTATCAAAGCATGTAGTCAGATAAATGGTTTGTCCTGTCTCCTTTGCCTTTTGATCTGTCAAATCTTCTTCCCACTCACTTGGAAGGATGAATATCACAACATATTTTTCTTCAGCCATAACCTGAAAGAATTTGGGATTTGGTGTTCATTACTGAAGGGTGGGAGGAAGGAGTGAGTTTTGGAGCAGGCTTTACATGGAAAGCTAATGTGGGCTACAGTGCTGTTTACTCTCCTGAACCCAAATTTTCTGAAAGGGGGAAAGCCTATAGGGAGTTTTGGAGGGAGGCATAGTCTATCATAATCTTTTCTGTAGTGTTATGACACTTATTTTTCTACCATTGCCAGCTCATTTGACCCTGCTGAACTGGTAGAATAAGCTTTTCAGAAATTAATTTATTAACAATTTAAAAATAAAAATAGGTACTTTTGTTCTAATTCAGCAATAAGAAAATCACTCTTCTTCTAAAACAAAGGGACCTAGAGTCTAGCAATTCATATTTCACACCTCTTGATTGAACAGCAGAACTCTGCCCCCTAGGACTCTGAGGAACTCCTTCCAGTGTCCATTGCTAACAATACTATTCTAGAATCCCTTCTGTCTTAAATTCTTCTGCTGTTTGTTCAAAATCATGCAAATCACACAGAGCTCAAAGCTAAGTTTAAATCTTTGCCTTTGCCCTCATGTACAGCCACTAGCTATCCAATTTGATCAGCTTTCAGAGAGGAAATGAAAAATTATTCATTTTGTTTGCTATTCTTCATTTCATTATTCTCCTTAGAAAAATAATTATTTCCCTGTGGTCTCCAAGAAACTTCATAAAGTAGTATATTTCTGTGAGTTCAGCAGAAATTCAACTCTTAATAGTTCCTTCTGGGCCAAGGAATAAGTAATGAACTCAATCTCGCTACACCTCTTCTTTATTAAGAATGTGTTTTGGAAAGTGGAAAATAGTTTGTCTTGCTTGATTGCTTGAAATACTGGGAGCCCACACCAGTCCTGAGTTTTAATTTTGATCTTCTGATTACTAGAAAAAATGCATCTGGATAAGTGAGGAATTTTCCAAGTGCTTTCTCTTCTTACTCTGTGTTCAGCACAGAGTGGCTCTTTCCCAGACCTGTGTCCTGCTGTGACTGAAGTTGGATGATGACACCTCCAGCTAAAGAATACACTGGCATCACCCGATGAACCCCTCAGTCCTATGCAATAAAGTTGACAAAACTCCCTGTATTTCCTTCTTAACTCTTCTCAGTCAAAATTATTTGGAGTAGAAAATGCCTACCAGTGAAGGTGTCCAAGCCATGTCTCCTTGGAAGCCACCCGGATGCTAACATGTGCCACTGAAGAGAATAGCTCAGGTTTTTTAATGTTTCTTTCACTTTGAACCCCTTCTGGAACATAGATTGTACCAATCTAGCATTTGTCACTTCAAATTTCACAAGAGAGGAAATGAAGCTGTGTCTCCAAAAGCTGTGATGAGATGATGGTGGCATTTCTACCTAAGAGCTGATGATTTGCCCCTGCCACAATGAAAATTGCAGCAGTGTATGAAGAAGTCATCTCTGTAGCTGACAGAACAAAACATAACCAAGAATGTTAGTGTGGGCACGGACAGGAGTTCATTGTGATCAAACCTTTCTAGATGGAGAATTCTCAAAGTAATTTTTCATGGCAAAAGTATTTAAAGGGCAGAAAGAATTTGGAATAGGTTAGAAAAAATCTTCCAGACTATCAAGGGTTTCCATATTATGCAACAGTTCTTGATGCACAAAATTTTCCAAATCATTTTTAAAAGGTTTGGTGTAGTTGTATTGATTGCAATGAGATGATACAGGCAGCTCATACCACTGTATGAGCTGTATGTATACAGGCAGCTGGTATACCTTTGTTATCAGTTAACCCTGCATTAGGGCCACATTTATTTTGTATACTGATGACATCAAAGAGAAAAGAGACAAGTCTTAAGGGGAGGGAGTTTATGTTTCAAAGCCATGAAGCGCTCTTTAAAGCTGTTTTTACATTAAAAAAAAAAAAAAAGCAGTACTTTGGTCGCACTCCACTCATTAGTGCTTTCTACTGGGTAATGGAAGCTGTTCAACATGCAATATGATGAGTCTTTTTTCTGTGCAGATCACTGTCCATTCTCTAAGAGAAATATAAAACAGTAGGTCCCCGTCCTGGCTGCAGCCACATAAATGTAGGTTTGATGACATTTGCTATACCATCCCCTGATAAGCAGTGCTCAAGGCTGCATAGAATATTCTGAATTATTTTAAGAGGGAAGTGTTGCCTTTCAAGTGGAAGAGTTATAGTCTGTATATCTGCTTTCTGTCTTTGGAGACAGCATATGTGTGTAGAATGAGAAAAAAAATATGCTCACATAATAGTTTTGTCAGGTTAATTGGATCCAATCTAGCATGAGATTTCTAATTTCAATTTAGATTCTATTATTTTGACAAAGATGCTGCAAATGTAGGGCAAAAAACCCCAAACCCTACATTATATTACCTGCCAGATTGAATTGAAAGAAGTGATGAATTCTGAGTTTGAAGCCACTACAATTTTAATTAAAGTTAAGAACTCTAATGCAGTCTAACCACATTACTAATTTCACTGTCTTATTGTGAAATGATTTTTTGCTATTAAAAGATAAGAAAGTCGTATATGCATTTGTTTCATTTTAGCATGGTTTCAAATCTGTTGGTAACATTCAAATGTTGCTCTTCAATAACTAAGCTGTCTCAAAGTTAATTTAAAGGGGTTTTTTTTAATGTACTCATTATTCCTCATGCTATTGTTTTCTTGCTACTGTTAGAACTGATTGCTTTCTTTAGTCAAATATTGACCAGAAGAGCATCTGCAATTGTAGTCGCCTATGAAAAGTGATTTCATAGAAGAAAGTATGCTTTCCCCAGAATAAATATTTAGAGATTAAAAAAAAAAATATCCTATTCCTGTTACACAGCTAGTCTAACTTCATGGACTCATCCACAGCCATTTTTATTTCTTCTCTGTCCCAATGGGAGCCTAGTGGACTGTGCCTACTATCTTACTCAGTTTATTCTACTATACTGTTCAGTCCCTATCATTTGGTGCAAATGTTTTAGTCATTGTGTTCAGGCATAAATATATATATATATACATAAAATAGTAACATTTTTTTTCTCCAGCAATCCTCTTTCAGGTCACTGTAGGTTTGGAGTCATTGTTCCATCCATGGTGATAGCAGTTCTCAGGGCATCAGTCACCACTGAAAGCTGGTACCTGTTGGCAGCAGGTATCCCTGCGGCCTCCCTAAATCCCTGAGCCAGAGGATTTAATGTATTTTTTGTAAAGCTCCAGATGTTGTCTTACCGAATTGAAGAAAGTTTTTTGGATCTGAGTTTGGTATCTTCCATGGAGGCCAATAACATAGTTTGAGGGCTCAGTATCATGAAGTTGGGCACTGTGGTATCCGAAAAACAGAGAAAGAAAAAAACCCACCAAAGTAAATATAGGAAAAAAAAATGAAAAAAAAATAATTATTAGAATCTTCTGCATAACAGAATCTCATAGAACCTTAAAGTTGCAGAATTGGAACGTAAGGATGCCACATTTCAGGTTCAGAAATATACAGCTAGTACTTTCTTAAAAGGAGCACCATTCTCGTGATATTTCTTGCTGACTTATTGGGCATCACTGACTCCTGTCTGCTGATGACAGTGCTTAATTGGCTACTTCTGTCTCTTGCCTGCTTTCAGTCTTTCATACAAACACAGCAAGTCCCCAGCAGTAGCCTTTTACAGATAATTTCAGACATTTATTCTTTTGACCAAGAGCAGGTGAAACTCCCATATTCACCTCTTCACAGATAAGCAGGCTGTCATAATAAAAAATAATTAAAAATATCCACACCACTAAAATTTAAGCACCAAACTTACACTCCTGAAATAAATTGGTACAATACAGACAACTTTGCCAAAATAAATAAAACAGTTCACCATATGGGACTCTGTCAAGCTCTGTGCCAGTGGGTCTAGGCTAGTCTTCCCAAAACACCTCCTTGTATCTGACTGTTTTTATTTTTAAAACATATAAAGGCAAAGCAGCAGTAACAATAATAATAATGTAAGGACTAACTCAGTATTTTTCACAGCAAGGTGCTTCCTGTGCAGTAGATGAAGTGTATGAAGCCAGAGTAAGACAGTCAAGGCAAAAAACCCTCCTTCTGTTCACCCACATACACAAGGACAAAAATAGCTCAAATGACAAGATGGGTTTAAAAGAATTTTTCCCAGCTTGTGTGATTTTTATTACTGAACATCCTCTAGTCTGAATAAAATTCCCCTATAATTTGCATATATAGATCGTAACTTCTGCTTAATCTGCAGCGTATCTTTTAGACAGACTACCTTTTGGGTAGTAAGCTTTAAAGGCTGGAGAATCCTGTATTTTTCTAGGCAAATTAGTACAGTGTTTTTTACTCTTGCTACTAAATTGCATATAATTTCTATTCTGAATTTGTCTAAATTTAATTTCCAGGCATTGGATTTCATTATCCTTATTTTACTAAATTAAAGAAGTCATTATAGGAAGTCTTCTCTCCACTGAAGTACTTCTGAAGGCCATGATCACATCACGTGTTTGACTAATTAACTACCCTGAGTCCCTTAATTCTCTCTAGACCTCAAATCAAGCTTGCAGGCCTTTCCTGAACTTTTCTAATCTTTCAGCATCCTTTTCCAAAGTGTGGGAAGAATCAGAGGTGCCCCTGATCCTTAGGACCCTCACTGTAGTGACAAAGGACTGTTCCTTTCCCATCCTTTCCTGGCAATTCTCAGCCCAGAATTCCAAGGACTGACTTGACCTTTGTGGATTCAACTCTGCAACGGGAATTTGCATGCAAATTATTTGGCTCCTAGATGTCTGACTTTTATTTAGATATGCCAAAAGGCATTTCTCTCTGATAAACCTGCATAACTGCTTTGTCCTTAGCAACACATAGAAAGAGACTTGGTTTTGTGTAATTTACTATTTTTTCTGATAAGCACATTTTATATTTTCTTCAGGTCATGCTTAGGGTTACTGAAAAGCACAAGGAGCTCAAAAAACATGCATGCAAAAAGGGATTATAGATTTTGAACATAATGAAGTGATATTTAGGTTGTACAATGAAGCTTGTTTGCTTTGTGAAACAACATAAATGACCAAACAATTTGAAGATGTTTAAACTTGATATCATACACTCTTACTAAAAAAAAAAATATCTAGTTTTAATTGAAAATGGAATCTAGTTTATTTGGGAAGAATAAATTCCCTTTTCAGGCTCCTGTGAATTTGCATGAGCCTGAAATTTCACGCTTTGGGTTGCCCTAAGGAACATTCCCATGCAGCACATATGCAGCTCAGGATGCACACCACATCACATAGCCAAGGTTGAATCCTGAATCGTATGCTTTACTTCCAAATTTCTACAAATTTTCTGCCAATCTTTCTTCACCAGTGATCCTGAATGTTTAAATGCTTTCAATTCCTTTCCTGTGCCTGGATTTTATTTGTGATTTTAATTTCGTGCTGTATTTTAACTTCCTGTACCCTTAAAAGGAGGCATCCTGCAAACTTAATCAGGAAACCTGATGCCTGCACAAGCAGCAAATGCAGGGCTCACAGCAGACCCTACTTTGCAGTGGGTTTGACTTACATTTTCAGTCCTAAATACATTAAATGCTCACTCCAAAATGATGACTGCAGTGAAGGAAAAGCCATTATTTGAAATTGGTTTAGTCTGAAAACGTACCTGTAAATCCATTTGATTCCTGTTCAGAAGACCTGAAAGCAGTCAGTGAAACATCAGGCGCCTAGCAGGAGCAGGGTTTGGTTGTCCTTTTGGAAGGGCAGTGTACCAAAAATGCCAGGAAGCATATCTGGGTCTTGGCTGTATCCCAGCTGCCACTTCAGTCCTTCCTCATTCCTTCTTCGAGTCTCATGAAGAAGTTTAGGCTGGAGAGCAGGGAGTCAGAAAGATCTCAGTCTTATTTCAGTATTTATCTGGGGTTTGTTGAACAGGGTGTTTGGAAAGAAGACTGCTTTCTCCATGTAAACAGAACAGGAATTTTTTCTGCAAATCTCAGACAGAAAATGATAAGCGGAATCCACAATGCCACCTCCAATGTCATTTTGTGGAATAGTTGCACTTTCAGAGCATTTTAGAAGGCACTTTGCTAATTTCAACATACTTGAACTATAAAAACATTCATTGAAAAATACATGTGACAGATTCTCTGTAGATTTATTAATACAGTCATGATGAGCAAATTAAATGAAGACATCCAGGGAGGGTAAATTCACTTAACAGTACGGAGAAGGTAATTTATACTTACATAAAACTCTGGTCAGGATGAACATACACAAACCCACATTTTTTCATATTTTGGGAGACAGCTTCCTCTGATTCAGGCTTCTTCAAGTTTTTTGGTTTTCCTTCACAGGATACCTAACTGCTTAAAAAAAAAATAACAAAAGGATTTTTTAAGACTGTCAGGTTTCCTACTGCAGTATAGTGACGTGATTGGTTCCTGGCTGAGGAGTATGTACCTTTAATCACACTTAAGAGGTTTCCATGAGAGGGAAGCTACAATCACTGCAACCAATACAATAAAAGTTAAACTACATTCCAGTCTCGTCTAATTAAGATTATATACACTGAGGAAGCACTGGATGCTCTGTCACAGCAAATATATTATTTTAGATTATTTTCCTATATTCAGAACTGAAGGAACAACATGCTCAGACATAACTCTGCATAACCCAGAGTTCAGGCACATTCCTTTCATTACAGAAATGCTATCTCTTCTTGATTCCTGAAAAATCAAGGGATTTCTTCTCAGGTAGTCTGAAAAGTATGAAGATCATATGAAAATTTCCCAGGCTAGGGACACAAGTTCCTGTGCCAAGTCTTATTAGAAACATAAGTCATAATTTCCTTTGACCTTAATGAAAGCAGTGTAGTTAAATCCAGAGTAATTATTTTATGAGACAGAGCTAAATCTCTCCAGAATACTTGCACAATAATCAACTGAAGGAAATTTTCAGTAATGTCAGAGCAGCAGAAGCAGATCAGCAGAACATACCAAAGCCATAGGAGCTAGGCTGGTACATCTATTTGTCTCATGTCTATCTAACTAACCAGCTCAATTGCTTCCATTGAAGGTATCTGAAATAGAGAAAAATCACTTGAGTTTAGAAAATAGTTATTCTTACAGCTGTTACTCTAAGTGCTGTTTGACAAATAATGTATCAATGTAATATAACAAATATAAACTTAGTCCTACAACTGTTCCCTGGAATGTGCTCTGTATTTACCCAGCTGTGAAAATAAATTCAGACATTCCCTTGATAATTGGTACAAATGTATCGTTATGTTAATGACATCTCTTGAGGATGAGCTACAAAATGAAGTTTACTTGGGAATATTTCCAGCAACATATATAATTGCAGATTTCAGACAACATTTTCTTTGAACAATGCGCACTACTTCCTATGATCATCATACTTGTGCATAATTATGTTTTAATAGTCCCTTTAGAAAGCTGATAGGTCTAATCAGAGTTTGCATAATTTCTGTTTAACATTTAGGAAAGTTAGCAAGTCTTTACCAAAGGAAAACATCTCTTGCAAATAGTACAACTCAGCTCATTACTGAAAGAAATATATTAATGTATCACTGAGTTTTTCTTTTCTGGTAAAATTCACATTTTGTTAAATCAAACTAAATTTGACTATGGGAAGTCTGGAGATTTATAACTTTTTAAAAGAAATATTAATATTCCTAAATGTGAAATATACAGGAAACAGAATTCTTGCCAGCAGACAGATATAATCATCTGTGTAATCAGCAAGAACACTGGTTATAAATAAATAGTCTTTGGTTAATGGCTCCATCCCAGTGCTCATCAGCTGGTGCAGTTCCAGAGGAAGTCCTGCACAGGGACAGCCACAGACCAATATGCTTCTACCAAAATGCAACCTGGAACTTGGCTGGTGTAGTGGCAGCCCTCTGGTTCTGTCACTGTGAAATTTACTGAAGGATAGATTTCCTCTTTTGTTTACTGTTACAAAAATCGGTTGCAAGAAATTATTTGATTATACTCAACTGCCTTTAATTTTATAGATGCAGAAGTGCCTTTTATGGATCATGTAAAGCCTGCACCCTCCTTGGCCCATGTCTACTATTGCTCTCAAAATCAAAATTTCTGATACAATGAGGTATTCACAGAGTCTGCAATTTGACTAAATTTCTTTCCTGAATTTATCATGCATAGAGAAATAACCTAGCCCACTGGTATATGTGAACACAGACTATTTTATTGTTTGTGCCTTCTTTAATTGTACCAAAATGTTTTTAAGACTAGTACACAGATGGATGTTTACTGCATGTAGTTCCAGCATCTTGAACAAACAAGTTTGAAATGTTTTCAAAGCATGTTGATGAGTAAAAGCATAAATAAAAAAATGTTGTTTGTCCAGTGGTGGGTGAGAGACTGTTTCATGTGCATTAACAATTTTTTTCTTTTCAATTAAATTTAATTTGAAATGCTATCTGTACAGAAGATTTTATTGCAGACCAGATTGCTGATGCACTATGGAAAACCAGACTGAAGAGAGCTAAGAAGCAATGTACAGGACTACCCAGCTTCTTGTGGCGTGATAGGGGCCTTGAGCATTTTCTTGTTCATATAAACTTTAACCTGCAGAAGATCTTCAGGTTATAGCTAAATACACTTCTTCTAAATGACAGTGATTGTGATTTTAGCAAGAATTAGAATATAAAAGACATATTATGCCATAGCTACATTAAAAAAAAAAAAAAAAAGAAAAAAAAAAAGATGGCTTTGTGGTTAGGATGTAGTTGTGAACTTCTCAAACCCCAAGATGTCTCTTCCTTTGTGTTGCACTCCACTGCACTACGTATGTTAATGTAAAGGCTACCATAAAAACCATACCTTCTGAAAGTTATTGCTTTCAGGGAGAAAATACTGTATGACAAGAATCATAGAACACTGGGCTGGAAAGGACCTCAAGGATCATCTAGTCCAAACTTTTTTGCCAAAAACAAAATCTGGACGAGGTGACCCAGAATCCTATCTAGATGAATCTTACAAACATCCAAGACCATGGAACCACATTTTGCTGTCCCCAACCCTGAAAAATGGTGGTAAAATCTTCCCTAAGCCTTTTTTTCCCAAGACTGAATAAATGCAGTTTTCTCACATTTTTCTCAAATGTCAGATTTTCCCATCCTTTGGTTATCTTTGTGACCCTTCTATGGACCCTACTAAATTCTCTGAATCTAATATTTGTCGCTACAATAATTCCCATTGTGAATTCCAATGATTTCAGAAGAAATTACTCAACATCTCATCCATTCCTTGCAGTGTAAAATAAGCATACTACCTGTTAAACCACCTCTCAGGTGGATTTGAGACAAACATACAGATACCTGGAAAGAAGAGGCTTCAAAACCACAAATCCAGGTAAGCTATCCCCAGTCTTAGATACTATCTAGATGTTGTGCATGCCTCTTCCTGACTCATCAGACAAATTAGATTTCACTCACCATACCTTTGACATTAGACTTGTGCCACTACCTTAGCTGTGACTTTCTGGATTTGCTCCCTTGCCCTTTTCACTGCTGTTCTTTGTTTTCAAGCATCAGACGTGTATATCATGTAACTACTTAAAACTACTACCTGACCATTTTAAAATATATTTTTTGAACAGATTCTTAAGACATGTTTAGAAGATGAGGAATAAAAGCAAAGTTTTTATGTTATTTCTGTGTCTTTCAAACATATACAAAAGAGAGAGAAAGAGTTGGCTTTCTGTATGTCATTTTAAAATAGAATCTTAAAATACAGTGTAAACTAAAAATTACTCACTAATGAAATTCTAGAATTTCTTTTTTTTCTCAGAAAACTATTTCTTCTCAGTTAATTCAGGATAATTTAAATATAGTTTCCTTATGAAATCCAAGTATATATTTGTACATCAAAAACTCTAATCAGAAAACGATTAACAAAAACTCCTTATGAGAGATAAATAGATCAGCGAATGGAGATTTGAATCATTAAAGATCCAATAAACAGATGTTCATCATGAGATATATAGCTCATATTCAAAAAATAAATTACTTCAAGACTTTCATTATAATGCCTTGGGTACTTAAATTTTCTTATAAGGAATTAATGGGTGTCTGCCAGAAACAAGGTGTTCAGCCCTGCCCTGATAGACTCCTTTACAAACCCTGCCCAAAAAAACCTGCTTCCTGTTCTCTCCTCAGAACAAAAGAATTAATTGTACAGAAGAAGAAGGGAGCTAGCTTCTTAATTTAGCACTGACTTAGCAATTTTTAGAGACTTTACTACATTTGGAAGGATACCAAATAGTAACTGTTTGAAACTATTTTTTTTTCTCTCTCTTGTGATCAAATGGTGAGATTGGGTGGTGCATCAACCCTGGATGGTGGTCTGGCTTTCCCCAAGTCACTGCGCTGGCACCTGACTCTGCACTTTGGAGAAATCTTTTAAGACTGGGATGATTTCCCTATATGCCCAATTAAGTGTTGGTAAAATAGAGTTGCAGCACTGTCACTCTGTAACTTCATTTTTGGTCTGCATCCATGTGTGCGTGTGTGAAGAGGAAAGGCTGTACCTCGTGCTGTTCCCTGCTCCCCAGCACAATCCGCAGCAAACATTATCTGTCCAGCTGCGTCTCTGCAACAGACACTCTGTCTGAGCGAAGACACTCTCTGAGCATGAATTAAGTTACCCTCAGTATGAAAAGCAATTTATTGATCCAGTCCTTGATAGATATCCTTTTGACTCAATTTTTACCTACTGTTAGCCAAGCATAGAGCTCTAAAGGGAAAATTCAATAACTGCTGTTCCTCTTGGGTACTGTGCATCTGGACAACCTAGAGCTTTAAAAGCATACAAACTTGTAAGAGGAGTTCTGCACAGGGGGAAAATGGCAAAAAAGAAACAGAGAGAAAGTGGTACCCTGCTTCTTTGGGAATATCAGGATTTAAATCCTTGCTTTTTCTGAGACAAATCTAAGAGAAAATTTTAAGCAGCATTCCAATTTGTCACCATCAGGCTGTAAGCTGGATTTTTTCCCACATTTTAAAGAAAAGAAGGACCTATGTCAATCTCTGGACAAAACAAAACAAACACCTGAAATCTTATAAATACTTCCAGCTTTAAGATGTATATCTACTATTGGCATTTTCCTTCGGAAGAAGTGTTCTTCAAATGAACAATGCCTTGATTTATAATGACAACCTGTTTATTAAGTTTTTGTTACACCAGGAAGATTTCTGCTTTTCTGTTTGCTTTAAAGTGAACGTAATACACTTCTGAAAACTTTTGTGCCGTCTTAGTGAGGTGTATTAACCAGGGCTTGGGAGCAGAGCCTCCCTTTTCCGTATTCACCTTCCTTTTTTCTCCTCTCCCCTGTGTCTAGGTGTACTTTTCCTTCCAGCATTGCTTAGGAAAAAAAATGTTCCTGTTCTTTCTTCATTCAGATGAGTGATTAGGATTTCTAATCTTCCTCTAATATGTGTGACAGGTTGGACTTGGGCCCGTGTGTGCCTCTCTGCAGGGGCTGGCTGTGGCGTGCTGCTGCCAGCGCTCAGCCCTTCACGTTCGCGCTACCCACCGTATTTCTTGTGAGCAACCATTTGGCCTCTCTCCGTGCAGCTCGCCTTGCTCTCATGCCAGTTAAACAAACAATAACTACTTTCTTTTCCCTCCTCTTTATTGCTTTCTTGTGTTATTGCTGCTTTAGCAACAGCAGGTGAGTGATATTGGCAACAGTCTTCCCACAAATGCCAAAATACTAATTGCTGGCTGCCACGGGACAGCGTAATGTTCAGATTCCCAGGACTCATTGCTCTAGCACAAAACATTAGGACTGCTGTTCAGACAAATAAAATGTATTAATAAATAAGAACAGACATTGATGATGAATGGCTCCAAGTGCCCATTACATAACAGACATATGCAGGGGTTTGTGACCTCAAATACTCACATGCACTCAATGTTTACAAAGAATTACATTCTTCCACAATAGCAGCAATACAAGGAAGTTTGTTTTGTCATGCTCAGATTTCATAAAATAACATCTTCAAGTAAAACTTCCCTATCCTCAATAAAACAAGAAAGCTTTTGTGTGTTGCAGCACTAACATAGAATTCAGATCCTGCATAGCATCTTAAATATATTGAGATGAATAAAAGATTTGATGATCTTAATATGATTTAACACAGAATACGGCAAAAATTATAAGGTGGCATTTGCCAGGATTTTTTCAGCAAAGTTGTAATCACCAGAGGAGATGCTTACTATGAAAATCTTATCATAGACTTTGATGAATGGCGAAGATAAATTACGTGTGTTAACAAAAAACTGAGATCAGAGTATATTTGATGGATTCAGAACAAGAGTTGAAGTCAAAGAATGACACATAGAGAGAAGTAAAGATTTCAGAGCACCTGGGAATGAAAAGCCCATATTTAAAGGAATAGACAGATAGGTAGGAATTTTATTCCAGTTCTACACTTGACTAGCAACATGATGTTGACATCTCTGACATTTCTTGATGTCTCCGTCAGGTTTGCAATAATGATGTGGTGGTTTTCTTGCAGGAAATGCCTATTAAAAATATGCTTTCCATGGTTTTTAAAATTTTGTTTTCACTGGAAACAAAAAATGACTGAATCTTCAAAAATGTTAAGTAAAAAAACCCTGAAAATGTAAAATAAAAAGTTAGAAGTTCTGAAAAAATTCTTCCTTTGCATTGTCATCAAGGATTTTCAAGGAATGCTATTACTTTCTGAAAAAAAAAAAAACAAAAACAAAACAAAAAAAAAAAAAACAAACCAACAAAAAAACCCCCCCAGGCATTTGTCTAGAAACACATCTTCCCACTAAAATTTTTACTAGAAAAACACAGAGCAAATTTGGCCAGCCAACATCAGTACATGCCTACTCATCTATCTATCATAAAACAAGAGCCTTCAGTGCCCAGAAGGATGTGGTTTTCAGCTGACCAGGTGGACTGAAGGACAAGAGCTAGCATGCGACAAGCTCCCTGCTGAGGGTACCTCCATCTCCCTCCAGCCTCTGACCAGCAGCACCCTGTACCCTTGGATGCTTCCATGACAAACCTTCTAGGGATATACAGCTCAAAACAATTTTCTCTGAGCAGCAACTTAACACCGTCCTTTCAATGACATTCATTTATTTCAATCACTTTGCTTTTAATCAGTCCAAATGATTGTTCACTGCTTTCTCACACAGCTCCCACTACCTCATGTGTAAACTGGCAGGGTTGTGACAGGACTGTCTGCTCAGCTGACAAGATAGAATTATTTCGGGATTCATTCAAACTGTAGCAGATAGAATGACACTCATCTGATAGGGATGTGATGAACACTGCACAGTTTACAGAGTTAATTGGCATAGCTTGGAACAGAATGCATGCAGGACATAGACAGCAGATCTCTTAGCCTGAGGTGGGGTCCTTCAGATAAAAAACATAAAAGTGGCTACAATGTCATAGTCATAAGTAAGGAGGAAACCCCGAAAGCTGGTGGACGGAACACAAAGTTCATAGGATTTCCAAAGAGTGTCTCTGAAATGTCTTCCTTACTCCCTCACTTCCTGATGAAGCCTACAAAATGTGACTCACTTCTCAGTTTCATCACACTTTTTTTTTTCTGCTTCAAAGATTATTCCTTGGGCTTTTTACTTTCTGGCTACCTAGAAATTCGCATGACAATGGGTTTGTTTTGTTTTACTAATGAAGGAATATTTTTTTGGTGCTAACTGTTCATACATCCCTCCTGAAGTTGTCTGTAGTTTTCAGCAGCTGGTTTGTTTTTGACAGAGCCAAAATTGAGGTTCCCATAATATTTTCCTGGCTTCACTAAGACTGAAGTTAGTTTTTGAGACAGAAAAGAGAGGGAGTGTTCATTGCTTTCATTCTGCCTTGGTAAATAAATAAAGCAAAGACAGCAATTTACAGCACCTCTAAAATAACCTGCTCATTATCATTTTGTACTCATTGTTTCTTCTAATGAATCCAGCCTAAATAAACTCTTATGTCATGGCCACAGCTGAGCAGTTACACCTTTCTTATGCAGAATGAATCCTAGCTGACTGTGAACTTGATTCCTGCCTCACTTATGTAGTCACGTACAGGTAAGCGGATATGATGAGGGAGAGTTAAATTTGCTTATAAGGAATTGATCAATGCCTGCTTGAAACAAGGTGGTCTGCTCTGGGTTTATAATCTCCCTTACTAATCTTCCTTAATTTTTCTGAATATATGGCCTAATCATCAAGTCAAGAGACTGATTCCAGGTCTATTCAGACAAATCAGTCCAGGTCTAATCAGACAAATGATTGCCTCGTTTTCTGACCTGGCTGTCTGGTTTGAACTACAGTTTTTGCAATGGTAATTTTTGAACTGTAGTTCAGCAGTACAGATTAAGCAGTGTAATCTGTCATGACCAAGTATCATTAAGAACTTCCCAGCCATAGATCCAAGGCCTCACAGTTCCCCTCCAAAACCCTGCCTTTTCTTTCCTGTTCTTGTTTTCCTCAAATGGAAAAACTAAGGGTTCACAAGAAGTAAGGAGTAGCTTCTTAATTTATCATTGTATTACTCAGCAGTGTTTAGAGGCTCTAAACTCATCTGCTTCTTATCTCATTGTGCTCATTATTGCTTCTGCTGAGTCCAGACTAAGTAAACTCTTATGTCATGGCCACAGCTGTGCAGTTATGCCTCTCTCATGAAGAAAAATCCGAGATGACTGTGGACTTGTTTTCCGTCTGTTTTATGCAGCCATATATAGGTAAGTGTTTATTTTTTTCTCTAATTCAATATTTTGCACTTATTTTGAGAAGACATAAATATAGGAAAGTAGAAAGCATTGCTGAAAGATTAAATCACTACAGAATAGGATAAATCTTTAATAACTCTATGTAATCTATGTAAATTAACTTATCTGGAGCAATTAAATTTATTAGAAATAGCACAGGCTAGTGATGATAGCTTTTAAAATATTTTTTCTTTATTTTCTATCAAAGGGTACATTTGATTGCTGCAAACAAAATACATTACGTGTTCCTTAGGAAAATATTTATTATGAAGGTGACTAGCCTCTTAGTTAATCTTTTTCTGACTTAAGTAATTATTTAGATAATAGAAAAAGTAAACTTTTTAGTCAAAGGCATTATTTAGAAGACAAAATAGACTTACATATATGCAATTGGTTATCCAAGATTTTTTGAACACATAAGAATTTTTCAGTTTGGGTCTAGCCCTGAAATGGATGATACTGAGTTTTGAAAAGCAGTCCTTCATAATGCTTGTAACTTTTTACAGGTAATTGTGTAGGGACATTCCCAGAATTTCAAATGCTGGCATGACATCTCTGAACTTCCTTGTCTCCTTGCTAACCAATAAATGTGCTCCAGCACCGTCTCCCTGGGCCATGCCCAGCACCAACAGGACTGAGAGATAACATGAATAGCCTCTTAAAGGTTTGAGGTCATGCACAGATGGAAAATCCCAGTTTAAACATAGGTTCGAGATCAGAATAACACTATGTTGGAATAAGTATTTAGTTGCTATTAATGTAAAAATTATCTTTTTAGAGTAAATAAATCTCTAATATAAAAAACCCCACATATGTATATAAAGATAAGACCCCCAACAACCTTTGTGATTTTAATCCTGGTTTATTTTTTGCTTCTGAAACATTTCTGGTTTGAGGGTTTCCTGTCACATAATTTTCTGTTACCATAATGAAAATTAAGAAAAATGTGTGCTGCTTGTTACAGTTCCTCACATTTGCTAAGTTTTCACTGATTTTATATTCTCAGTGAGGGACATTTTTTACTGTTCTTGTATAATCCTCTACTATTTGACACCTATAGTCTGACTAAATGAATGGACATTAAATAAAAGGGTAGTAGCAGAAGCATAGCAGGAACCAATGCCTCAAATGCAGCCTGCTCTGATCATCTGCTCAGAAAACTCTGCATTGAGGGAGTCGATACAAAAAAAAAAATGCTGACCTTCATAGGTTCATCCTTCTATACTTGCTTCCTTTATGTTTTCTGTACTATTTGATCTCTGGCAGGCTTACAGTTCTTCAGAACGATTTTCACAGGCTCATGGAACTACACAGTGTATGACTTACAGCATCAATCTCCTGCCCTCAGATCACATTTATTTGTGTGTGTTTGCGTGGCATAACTTGTACTGACAGAAGTTCTTCAGATGTGCTTCAAAATCAGAGATTTTCCAGTCATTCTTCACTCAAGTTAGTACTAAATATTCTTCCTGTGCTAAAAGATAACAGAGCATATTACACTAAATCATTATGTTTACATTTACAGTTAAGGCCATAATATTGTAACAACACAACTAAAGGCTACAAGGTATAGAGCTCTTGGAAAAAATATTTCTACAGACTGTAAAATTTCATTACTCCTGCTACTACTTCAGGATCCAGGGCTTGCTTTCCTATGAGCTTCCTAAAAGGCTTCTGAAAGGGTCTGTGTTTCCTTTCTCTAAGAATTCTGAACACAATAAAGAAGGAAGTTAACCACAGCAGTTAATCTGATAACTCCATGTTTTGTCTTTTTCTATTAACATTCCACATCTAGCAGTCCCTGTCTACTAATATGTAAATTGGGAGTAGTTCTTTTCCTACCTTTTAACTGATCATGATCTCTATGAACATATGCATGCTTATCAGTATAAATATGTACATTTTAGGCTTTGGCTTCACAAACAACTTGACCAAATATTTACAAAATATAGACAATAGAATCCTACATTTGATAGTGTGATTTGTGTTTAACACTAGTGTGTAATAAATACATGTCTGTGTTGGCATAACCATTTGCTTGCACTTTTTAAAATTCTCAAGATTAAAAAAAAAAAAGTCAATCTTCTCTCTCAGAAATGTTACCCTGATGAAAAATATTTTCTAGAAAAAGTTCTACAGCAAACTTTTAGAAGAGGTTGCTATGAGCAAAAATTAAATGTGTGGGTATTTGGAAGTTATGGTCAGTCAAATTACAAGCACAGCAAAGCAAAAAAAAACCAAAAAAGGAGTAATAGGAGAAAATGCCATCTTTTTT
>VWYP01026925.1:29770-39913 GCA_013400435.1 Pycnonotus jocosus | reverse complement strand
CCGGCTGTCGCCTGCTCCCGCTGGGGCAGCGAGCAGTGCGCGGCGGTGCACGGCCTCTCCCGGGCAGGTGGTCGATAGTCCCCGCGGCTGTGCGGTGTCCGCTCCCGCTTGGATCTAACGAGGTTCCTCGGTTCCTCAGGGATCTAACTGCGTTCCTCGGGAGTGCGGGCTGTCGTGAGGCTGGAGTTTGGGAAGGCAGCGGTGGGTAGGGTGTGCGCTGCCAGCGCACCCACAGGAGTGCCTGAAGCAGAGCCCAAGTGTTTACTGAAAACCAGAACTAGCCGTATTCCCTTCGCTGTGCAAGTCTCGGGGCAGAGAAACCCAAATGGACTCTTGTGCAGGGCTATGGATCTGCTCATGTGGGTTTTCATACTGATTAACTGCCTTCTGATTGCCTGGGATTACTTTGGAAAAACGCAAATCCCGGCTAATATCTGTGCTGACCATATATAGAAGTAGTCGCAGACAGAAGTACTGTAACTTCAATATTGCTGACACAGGTCGAGAAACTTTAAAAACAGCAAGCAAAAGCTGGGATTTGTCCTGAAGGTGTTTTTCTCCAAGGGGTATATTTTCCTAGGTTTGCATCCTACATTGACTGAATTATTTCTACTTTTTGTTTGCTTGTTTACCTGCCTATACACTTCAAAGTTATTGAATGATATATTGATTTGATCTTGTCTGCCTCTATTTGATCTGGCACTGTTTGGTTTGGTTACTTGTATTGGACCAGGACTGCAGCAGGGAATGCTGCTTTTTCCGGCATGGAAGCCTGGTTTGATGGCTTTCAGAAACGTGCCTCAGCTTGGAAGCGAGCACACTGCTCATGCAATTTTTCCGTGGCATGGAAGAAGTATTGTAGGGTTTGTTGTGTGTTTTGTGCTCTTTCTCTCTCTCTCTCTTTTTTTTTCTTCTTCTTCTTTTTTTTTTTTTTAAATATTTTGGGTTGTTTGTTTTTTTAGTAGCTCTGCTATTACCAGTAGGTTTTATGTGTACATTATTGTCCTATGGAGCAATATGAAGACTACATTTTCCAGAGCTGAATCTCATTCAAAGTAATGTGCTTTTATTTCAGTGTCATGTGCATGTTAACAGGGTAACTCCAGCAATAGGGAAGAAGAATCTGTTGACTTGAGCTGAAACACTGAAAACAGTTCTCTTGGACTGTTTTGGATGTAGCAGTTTTGCTGGATTTTAGTAACAAAGAAATTAAATGCTCCAGGGATAATCCAGTGTGAAATTTGTCTGACTTACTGGCAGCTATATCAAAACATGTTGCAAGTTCTCTTCTTCTACCAGATACGTTTTGCCATCAAAACCAGAAATTCAGTTTTGTACGTTTTCATGTTTAATTCAAAAGAAGTAGAACCTAATTTATTACAGAGACTGTTGTGAGGCGTAAATTCATCTCATTTTCAAGCAGATGAATAATAACTTTCTGGAGAGAGCTGATTGCATACGTTATATCATGCATCTGTATATTGTCAAGTACAGTGCATTTTTCTTTCTGTTACTGAAAAAGAAATTCATCTTACTCATCGTAGTATAGTCTGCATCCAAAAGTTTATTAATGCATTTTAAGGCAGCCGTCTCAGAGGTAGGCTTTCATAGTGAAAACCAACCATGGCCATATGAAACATCATAAACAGAGTGCTCAATGGTGCCTTAAATTACCCTTCTAGGTATTAGTGTTAAGGAGTAAAATGTCTTGGTTAATTTGTAAGCTGGTCTAAAAAATTGTTGCACTTACTACACTCTTCCTTCTAAACCTATAGTAGCTTCTCTAAAACTATCCAACCTCTCTTTCTTGAATAAGTATTTGGATTTTTGTCTCAATGCCATGAATGTTTTCAGGGTCAAATCCTGAAATGCTAAAGAAAATCTTGTGATGACTAATGTGGAAATTTCTTCCACATGAATGCTACAGCGTTATGGTTCTTATGTTCATATCTTGTATTCTCCCTCAGTCTTCATTGTAGCAGACAGACTAATTGTGTACTTTGTGCCAGCAATTACTGTGCTTACGCAGTGTTATGTGACTCAAAAAGGAAGGGGTGCAAAAGGTGCTTGACACTAGGAAAGTGTTTGAAGTGATCTGGATGACCTTAATTAATATTGTTCATTATCATATTACATCTTGTTTGCCATTAAGAAGAGATGGTGTTCTGAGGAGGCAACAAAGTATCTGTGTAATATTTGAAGGCAATGAAAGCTCTGCTCAGTGCATGTAAACCTATGGCTGCTTAGTTTAGTACCAAATATGATCAAAGTGTTTACTAATATTAATGGTATCCCTTACTGTAATGGCAGATTCTCATTTAGGGAAGATATATAATTAAGCTTTGAAATAAGGAGCAGTATGTGTTAGATTATGTGGGGGAGGATATGCAATGCCATCTCAGTATCTTTATCTGTATTTTAGTACCATAGTTTGTGAATATATAACAGATGTTTAAATGGATCTGTAAGCTTGGAATAAAAAGAATGAGCCTGGTAAATAGCAAAAGTTGTCTGTTTCACAAATCCATTCAACAGTGTTGCTACTTTCTCTGTGACTTTCTTTGTGTCTTTTTTCTATTGAAGCATATCAATTCTGCTGGGCTGCATGGTTGCTGTACATGTGAAACTGTCAGAGGTGCTGGAAGAGTATCCATCACCTACACCTCTACAAGCACAAATTGTGTCTCCCAGTCCACCCAGCAGTGTTGCAGCATATACCAGACTGTGTTCCTGATGGTGTTGGGGTGCAAAACATTATAAGTAAATTTAGTATAAGCCTGGTGTGCCATGATTAGATTAAGACTTCATGCTCGGGAGTTATGTCTTATTTTTGTTTTAAGAGAGGATAAGAGCAGGCTGCAACATTTTCTATTTCTTGTGTTTTGGTTGAGTGCCAGCAGAACACAACCTTGTCCATGAACGCCTGGCCAGGAGATTCAGTGAGGGCAAAGAAAGAATCCATTCTTGTGAATGTAAAATATTGAAATTACTGATGGTAAAATGGGTGATGATGAACAATTAACCCTCTTGGATATTCTAAGTATGTAGTTTCATGCTGGAGGCATCTGTTGGTGTAAAAGAGGGAAGGCTTAAATGAGTTTCTTTATTAAATGTTTGCAAACTGAAGGCAAAGTCTTTTGTATGGTTGGAAAAATTTGGAAAAATAAAAGATGTTGGATATCTTACAAATAATAAATAATCAGTTGCTGTAATGACGGCTAGAAGTAGTTTCATATTTCCCTAAATTAATCTTGATGGAGATAGTTACAGAGAAATAATTAATAATACAGCTTCAGGATGGATTATCCGAAAATGTTTTCCTGGGTATGATTTAAAAATGCAGGTACTTTTTAATGCCATTACCTTTTCATCTCTGTTTTCTGTGCTTTCTTTCTAAAGATGGAGTAAACAAAAATCTGTTTAATTTAAATCAATTTCCTGCAAGCAAATTTAAAGTTTTGTTCATTTTAGCCCAGTGCAATACAGCACTTTAGCCACAGTATCAGAGGTCCATGCACAGCAAACACCTGATAAATTGTCTGTTCTCTGTTGTGGACATTAGGTCTGATCTTCATCTCCAGGAGGTTTTGGCTGCTCTGCTAGTTTGTAGATAGTTCTTGTGGGGGCAGTGAA
The DNA here is from genome assembly GCA_013400435.1 of Pycnonotus jocosus. NCBI lineage: Eukaryota > Metazoa > Chordata > Aves > Passeriformes > Pycnonotidae > Pycnonotus > Pycnonotus jocosus. The sequence continues at coordinate 36,280 of VWYP01026925.1, read as the reverse complement.
TGTGTCTGGGGGCTTCCAGGATTGTTCAGTTACATTCAACAAGTTGATGGACTTTTGCTCTATAATGATTTATATTTCTATAATTTCCATGTTTTTTTCTTTCCCTCTCTGGATAAGAAGGTTGTGTGATGATGTATAAGATTAATCTCTCACCTTATTTGGATGATAATCTGTCCTTCATTCACAAAGGAAGAAGATTAATTATGGTATACAAAGGTTTATAATAAAAAAAAAATCAGAAATTTACCTATTACAAATAAGTTGATAGATGAGTGAGAGATTTGGAAGGAAGGGATTAAAAAAGATGTTTGAAGTTACTGGGACACGTCTCTGTATGTACATCACTTCTCTTAAAGAAAACAATCTAATTTTGGTGCCAGGGGTTGACCAAGGGGCTTTGTACAATATTGTTTACCTGCTGAGCTCTAGCTGTGTTTGTGTGTAACATTTTGGCCATTACTACCTTATTTGACAGCATTAGGTGTACAGGAGCCAGATGCTGAGGTCGGTTCTTGGACCTTTAAGGCTCCATGTGAAGTATGGAGGGATAACTATAACATCGAATGTATAGTCATGACAACATAGCTCATCCTGCAGCCTCGTTATTCCTGTCTGTCCTTCTCATAAGCAGGAGAAGACCCTTCCAGCATCAAGGATTAATGGGTTTTAAGAGAGCCTCCCAACATTTCTGCTTGAAGATCTGCGGTATCAGCTGTAACACCTAAAGGAAATAAACCTGACAGTTTTGAAGGGGGAAAGTGCTATCTATCATCCACAAGGATTTATAAAAAGCCTCCATTATTTCATTATGAAATAAGTAAATTTGAGTTCTGTAATTATGTGGGATTCTAATAGCGGGAAATACATTATTAAGGCTGTCAAATCATACGTTAAAAAAAACCCCTCACTAAATACATAGTGAAGAAGCAAAGCGTTCCATTTCCTTCAGCCCTGTGCTACAGTCATGTAGAGCCACTCTATATCCTTTATAGGATTGAAATAACAAACCAAGCCTTTTAAAAAAACCAAAACCTTAAATACTTTGTAGAAGGTCCTGGGCTAACACAAAACCGAATAATTTGGTGAGATAATAGCAGTCTTGGTGTAGAAAATTAATTACCTCTTTTGGTTTCGTATGACCTGGAAAACACTTGTCTGCTTCATGGCTGTTAATCAGGGATGAGAATAAGCAGGTCATTATCTTGAAGCAACATACTTTCATTCACTAAAAATGCTGGAGAAAGGTCCCTGCAAAACACCAAAAGAACAGTGTAGGAGACTGTTGTGGATGGCGATGGGAGATCTCTAAAGTCCAGGGCAGCTCTTGAAACTTGCAGTTTATTGCATAGATTGTGGGTACAAGAGCTTTACTGAAGCTGCCAGCCACAGCTAAAAAGCATGCCCAAAAAGAAAGCTAAGTTCCTGTTACAATACATTATATCTCTTTCTGTGCTGAATATTCTAATTTACACTAACCAACCAGTACAAGACACAAATCCTATAGAATTTACATACAGCCTATAAGAATCACTACATTACCGTACTGTGTTACATTTTAAACCATAAAAACTACTTTCTAAACCCTTTTTTCTTCCCTGCCACATTGGCAGGGTCCCTGTGACCTTTGGCATCCCCGTATTTGCCAAGGATATTGTTCAACCAAAAGAGATTCTTCTTCAGCTGGCTAAACCATTGTCTTCTCCAGTTGTTCAGTAAGTAACTGGCTTGGCATCTTAGATGTTGAAACTGGCTTTCATTTCTACCTCGCTTATAGGTTTCATATTCTCAAAATCTTTTACCAAGCAATCATATTTATAAGGTTTTCCTGTTTCATCTTCCCCAATAGAACAGTGTCAAATCTATAGAGAGAAGTATTCAATTACCCTTCCTGATACTAGTGTAGAAGAGCTTGTCCCGCAGGTTTCCGTTATGTACGAAAGGAGACACGTCCTTTTGGTCTTGTGGGAATTCTTGAAACACAACAGAGGCTGAGTCTGTCTCAAGGTATTAAGGCAGCAATATTCTTGCTGCATGTACTGAAGCATGAAATATCCATTATGCTTGGTTTTATAGCTGCAAGCTCTGTATTGGTCACCTATGCAAAATCTTACTGCCTTTTTTTTTGGCCAGAAGCCTTTTAGCACTTTCCCATGTTTCTCTAGTAAAAATTAATAGTGCTAATTGCCACTTCTTTTATCATTAATTTCTGAATCAACACAAAGTATTGCTATAGCAACAAATCCTTTCGAACTTCACTGCAGACAATTAGTAGGAGAATTCAATCTCAATATGTAATAAGCACAATTGTAAGAACTATTCGAAGGCTTAAGGAACTTTCTTTTTAAAAAGAAGGGGCGTAATGCAAACATTCAAAACTGTCATGAAAGAACAGAACTTGAAAATTTTCAGCATTCTCTTATTAATCATCTTCAGTTGCTGTACAAAGGTGCACAGTTGCTTTGAACAAAATAATTACAGCACACTGTGTCTCCTCAGAGAAAAAATACATCATTCTGTGGCATACTCTGGAGATTTTTATCTCTGATAATAATATTTCGACATAAACTGCTGCACCTTTTCTCAAAGTATGGTTGCTTTTCAGCTCTGACAGTGCATGTGCAGGAAAACCCTATGTAGGTTTCAGGATTAGCTGGGCAGCAAAGAATCCAAATTTATGAAGTCAGAATTAGATGGTGCTTTATCTCTGCTTTTTCACCAGTTGAAGCATCTTTTTCATCAGAGTGGATTGCTATTTGCATTTTACGTTGTCATCTCTCTTGGTAACAGGCACACAAGGGAAGTTACACATGCATGTGTCCACACACAAAGATCAGGAGGCCTAAGGGGTGTGGAAGTGCAAAATACCTGAGGAACACTGGAAAAAAAAGAGAAAGGTCTAGCACTGCTAGTTTATGATTGATGTTATTACCTGTGATAGATTTTGAGGTAGTGAAAGCATATAAATCTTTAGGGGGAGCTATGCTTCTAGGGATGCTGATTGCGTTGAAAAAAGGTTGTGTGAGAAGAAAGTATAAGGACAGGTGAAGGGTAAGAATGATGAAACCGTAAATTAAGGAGATGAAGAGGGTAGTCAAAGGAGGGGTAGTGCTTGTAAGAGTGAAGTCTGAAGGGGGTATCCTGGGAGCCTGTGACTCTTGCATACATACAGGACAGAGAAAGGAAGGGAGAACAATAAAAGACCCAGAAAAAAAGTGGAACAATGTGACCCTTAGTGCTGAGGGGAGAATGTGCCTGTGGTAGACATCCTGGGAAGGACTTGATGGTTTCCTGGGGAGCAAAGGTTGTTTTGTGGATTCTTCCTTCACCTCATGAAGTGGATGGCTTCATAATGGTGCTTTTCTACCAAGGCTGCTTCTTCTGTGTTTTATCAAAATGTTTTTCTTTACTAGCAGTGCTCCCACCAACCAGCAGACCATCTGTGGTTACTGGCCAGACTGTTTGCCTAGCTGTTAACAATTGGGAGGAAATAGATACTGAAAATGTAATGGCATGCAAGGCCACACCTCTGCAACTTTCTCTTGTCAGAACACCTCTTCTTGGAGAACCCTTCAGAGCCCTCTGCATAGCGTCAAAGTTACCATTTTCAAGCAAAGTTTTACATTTCTTTTCAAGTTGTATCTCTTGGTTCTTCCTTTTCTTGCATAGTGATGTGCCTTTGTTAACTAGGAAATCTGAAAAAAAAATTCTGCAATAAAAGTTTAAAAGGTATTACAAAAAACACCAGTGAAGAAATGCTAAGTGTCTTTTACTTCCAGGATTCTTGGAAAAGAAATGATCCCTCGACTATTTATTTATGTAAATACTGTTCAAAAATATCTATTGCAGAAAGCCTCTAGTAGCTCAGATAGCATCTGAATAAAGTCAATTTAGCAGTGTCTCTTAGAGAGAGATGGAAATAAAGAAGGGTTGGAGTCCTGTCTTAGGTTTGGAGCTGTTGAGGTAAATTCAAAGAAACTGAAATCTAGTTTGGGAGGCTTGCAGGGGAGACTTCTGGATTTCAAATGTATTTGTATTATTTTTCTGATCATTGTTTTGTATAAAATTGTCTTGTGTTTTCTGTGTTTCTCTTAAGAAATAAAAGACAGATTATCTCTGCAAGAGAGAAGAAATTTATCTCTAGGGTCTGGATACAGTATAAAAAAAGCTAACAAAGAATGACTTTAGAGCAAACTGGTGGAAGGTCTGCATTGAAGCAAACATGAGTGAAAGAGAAACTTACAGAACTACAACTTTGAGGGGTTTGATTGTGCTGTAGAAAATAGTTGCTAAAAATACTGCGATACGACGCAAAGGGAACTCATATAAATAGAAAAACAATGAGAATAATTTGTAGCTCCCATTTCTGGAAACTGCAGTTCAATAGCTACTGGCTGGTGATGATGTGTTAGGCGCATATATTGGTTGCCCTTTTTTTTGGTGTTAATTTGCAGTGTGATATGGGGATGCATCAACGAGTCTGAAGGCAGTGTCTGACATTCCTGTTGATGGACTGTCATAGGTATGTGCCTTGGATTGCAAGGCTTTTCCTTTTCAGTCATACATGCAGCTTTCCCTGGAAAAGCATAATGCCTAGTAAGACTTTCAACTACAAATATGAGTGACTGTTAGTCTTCCTCCTCTTCCATATCTCCATTCAAAAAATTCAGTTGTTTTGTGAAAGCAAGTATATGGAAGGTGAAGATGAACTGTACTCTTCAGAGGCAGCAGACGGTGTTTATACTGTTCACTACTGAGTCAGTAATTTTCATTCTCACTCAGCTCAATGAAAGCTGTGTTTGTTTGCCAGAGAGAATGCTAAAGAGGCAAAAATATGCAAGCAAGATTGAAAAAAGGTTTATTGGGTTCATGTGGCTGGATTTTGGTAGCAGAGGGATGCAGGGGCATCATTTGTGAAGCTGTGAGAAATTTCTCATATGTCAGATGAAGTCAGTTCCAGGCAGCTCGAAGATAGTCCCACTGATGGCCAAGGCTGAGCCCATCAGTAATGGTGGTAGCACCTCTGGGAAACCATATTCAAGAAGGGAAAATGTTATTGTGCAGGACAGCAACTCTGCAGATCCAAGATCAGTGAAGAAGGAGGGGCAGGACAGAGATCCCCAGCAGCCCATCATGGAGGAGCTGTCCTTCTGCAGCTCGTGGAGATCCATGATGGATGGAGCAGATATTCACCTGCAGCCCATGCAGGAGACCTATGCCAGAGCAGGGGGATGCTCAGGAGATTCTGACTCTGTGAAGCTCCTGCTAGAGCAGGCTTCTGGCAGGATCTGTGGATTCAGGGAAAGGAGCCCATGGTGGAGCAGGTTTTCTGTCACAAAAGCCTGGGTTGGGTTGTGACCTTGCAGGAGACAGCAGGAGCAGTTCATGAAGAAGTGCAGTCTGTGAAGACACTCAGCTTGTAGAAGTTGGTAGGGGACTGTCTCCTGTGGGAGGGACCCCATGCTGGAACAGGGGAAGAGTGTGAGGATTTCTTCCCCCTGAGGAGTGTTAGAGGCTATGCGTGATAAACTGCAAGTTTCCCCTAATCAAGGGGAAAAAGTGGTTTTAAGATTTGGGTTTAAACATCATTATCCTCCAATTCTGACAGGGAAAATTTTACAACTTGCTACCAAAGTGGAGTTTCTTTTGCCCATGATGTCAGTCAGTGAGCGATCTGTCCCTGCCCTTATTTTGACCCTTGAGTCTTCTGCTATATTTTATTTCTCATGTTCAGTTTAGGAGAGGAGTGATAGAGCAGCTTTGTGGGCACCTGGTGTCCAGCCAGGGTCAACAAAAGGTTTATAAATACAGCAGTAGGCTGAAGCTTTTCAGGGCACTGAAATCTGCTGCTGCTGCTGTTATCTGCCAGGATCAGCTCTTAAATAATGGTTATGGTAAAATCAAACTTTTAAATGCCTGAAATGGAAGAATGATGATTGTGTGACTTTTGTAGGCTGACAGCAACAATAAGGAGAAAAAACCAAATATAATCTCAAGTTAACTTGAAATAAAATAGGACATGAAAATGCTCATCTCACCTGATTTCCTTCCCATAGTTTTAGTATATTTACACAATTTTAACTTGTTATATTTGCAAACTAAGAAAATGGAGTTTCAAAAGTAAGTATGATCAGGTATGTTGTTTCCAAGAAGAAAATATTGCAATTGAAACAACTTTAATGTACGGATTACTTTTTAATGTTGCTAAATATCTAATGCCTATCAACCTGCTAGTACTGGCATGCAGAGGTCTTATTACATCAGCTGGAAACTCTTCATGGTGCAGTGAGTCATGCAGGTGATCAGTATCCTTTTCTGTGTCAAATATGATCAGCTTTTTTCATTTGATGTGTTGTTGCTTGGTGGATTGGTTTGTTTCTAGGAATAATATATCCCTTTTACAACAGCTGTGCTGTCTTGCTTCTGCATCTCTTAAATTTCACTGTTGTACTGTTTTTATAGAAGGTAAAGCAGAACAAAGGTTCGTTAAAAAACCCCCAATAAATAACCCCA
>VWYP01026925.1:0-29724 GCA_013400435.1 Pycnonotus jocosus | reverse complement strand
AAACAAAAATCAGACACAACCCCTAAAATCCTTTTGATTTTAGCAGATGGGGACATTTCCTGGCTATGGCTCACATAATAGGATGGGTAATAATTTATTTGCATTGTATATTGATTTGTGTAACAAGAACACTAGAATACTGAGGACACTTGGGCTGCAATCTTTTGTGGTTGTGTGACTCTGATTCTGCTTTCTGAATCTAGTTGGAATTGGATGTTGCAATGTCATTAAGGAGAGTGTTTCTGAATCTTAATGCTGGACATATTGAAATGCTGGATTTCCAAACTGGTCCTTTGAATTACTCAGATTTTATTTTTTTTTTTTTTAATTGGCCATGTGATTGAAGCTGTGGTTGTGTTTCTTTTTAGCCTGAGCAGCTATTTTCCATTATACATTTAATTTTTACTATTGTAAAAATAACATTTGATGGCCTTTCACTTGGTTTTTCAATTGGTAATGCTGCTGCTCCTGACCTGAGAGTAAAAAAAATTCCAGGCTTTGTGGACTCATTGGTAAGTGACTTGAATCTACAATGTAAAATTATTAATTTAAGTTTTGCATGGATCATGAAAGGACTTGCACCTAACTCATGGCCAGTTGCAGGTAAACATTGTCAGTTTAGGGAATGTAAGATAATTACCATACTGTTTTTGACAGAAATACTAAAAAGAAACATTTCTGTAGGGCATTTGAGCATTCTAATGATGAAGATGATAGGTTGTGCTTGGACCTGAAAGTGTTTACTAGGAAACTGTAGTGCTGGTATTCCCTTTTACCCTCCTGTTTCTTTCCTTCTCCCCTCTCTCAATCTTTAATGCCAAGTGTCCTGGATTATTAATGATTAAGAGCAATTAATAAATGCAAAAAAGGTTCAATGGTCATGTTTGAGTAGCTCATGTAGAAGACTAAATTTACAATGTACAACATAAAGAGGAAGCACTGTAGGAGCATTCTTACATTTGGTGGTTGTATGTATACAACCTCTGACTGTTTCTGTCCTATTTTTCTTAAAAATGTGGGGTGACACCAAACACTGTTAAGTTAAAGGTTGTGTTTTCTTTCTGTTTTGGGTTTGGACAAATTGAAGTTTCACTGTAGCTTATATTTCACTTTTTTTTTTTTTTCCCCCAGACAAAGCAAAAATGTAAGGGCTTTTTTTCTGTTCAGTTTTACTTGTATGTTTCTCTATAATTTTTGAGTTTGCAGTTTTTTCTACCAAAGATATTACTCACTCATAGGTAAATTGGAACAGAAATGTGAATGTTAGAAGCATGTGGCCAGTTGGTCTTGCTTTAGCTAATGATGTGCTTGGAGTGTACGTGTGCAAAATATACTTCAAGGCCTGTCCTAATCAACTTAAGAAAAATAAATTGAAATAAATGTCCCCAAACTATTTGCAGCTGTTAAATTATATTAATTTAAATGAGATTAAAGCTATAATGTGTGTAGCTATTTTCATGTGAAGATAAGCTTAAGCAATATTCTTCCTCTGATCCTAGTTACTCTGATCCTAGAGTAACAACCAGACAAGAACCTTTCATTTGAGGATTATAACTTCCCTTTTGAATTTCTAGTCTTTCTTTCATTCTGTTCATTAGTTGAATGTAATTTTTCCAAATATTGTTGTTTATATGTTATTTGCAAGTTTGTTTCTGATGCAGTGATTCATATATACTAAGACAAGTGAGAATCATGAAACTGGAATAAACATTCTAAATAGGTAATTATTCAAAATCATAAGAATGAGTTTTTTATTCATAAAACCTTGGGTAGGAAATTTTGGTTTTGAGTGTGCTTGTTAATAGATGTCAAATGTGGAAAAAAACATGAACCATTGGAGAAACTCGAGTGAAATGTCACACATGGAATAGAATTGAGGTTCTATGGAAGGAATCCCTGTTGTATTGTGCATGTGGAGATAAGAAAGTCATATTCTGAATCAGCCTGTAAGAGTGAAAAATCCTTGATATAGTATAGCTGTATTAGTAGTGGAATTAATTATGGATTTGTGTTGTTTTGGCATTTTATCATTCCAGCAATATTTGGACAGAGCTGAGAGAGCTGACTGAGAGCTGAGTAATACACAGAACAAAAAGATGAGCAGCTATTGCCTCTTATAAGTAGGCTGTTGAAAACTGCTTGGGGTTTCAATGATATTAATAGGTTATTTGGCTGCACTGTTTAGTACCAAGGCTTTACCTTGCTTCTAAATTCTTACTATCTGGATTGAGTGGAATGTTATGTCCACTGGAATATCGTGTAAATATGTGAAAATGGCTTCAGCAGAAATGCAGTACAGAATTCTTTAAAATGGATAAAGTACTATATTAAAGTTTCATTCAGTAGCAAAACAGTTTTTGAGTGTTTTCTAGCCATCTGAACTTTACTTAAATTGATGATCGTATAAAGTTAAAAAAATTTCAGATATGGGCAAAGAAAAGGTGACTGAAATAAGGAAGTTATGTTCCTGAGTCTGTAGTGCCACCACAAGATGATACAAAATTGAACGTGCACAGTATGTTTGACTGAATGGCTGGTTTTACTTCTGTAATTGTAAATATCATGTGCAAACAACCATAGAAGTATATTGTGACATTTTATCCCAAGGAGCTTAATGTAAAGAAATGTGTGCAAACATCAGAGTGGTTATGAATTAACCACGTCTTGTTCGCTCACAGTTACTTACATCAATTTGTAGCTCCTCTGGAATCATCCACAGAATACCAACCATGTGCACTCAGCTTCTGCCACCCCTGAGAATTTTAAATTACTACAGCTGAGGCTCTTTAGGCCTCTTGAGGGAAAAAAAAAGGCACTCTGTAAGCAGACCTGTGTACCAGCTGCTTTGTTTTCCTTTTGCTCACCCTTGATGTTATACGCTTCTGCTTCTTTCTGTATTGTTTGTTGATCTTTCTGAGATGGAAGTCACTGAAAATGTCAGCTGAGTGTTGCAGTTCCCATACTGGAAAAGCAAGTGTGTAAGTAGTGAATTGTGAATTCCCCTGTTGATATTTAAATGCTTTGACACCAATCCTGTGTTTCAGGAGTTCCTTGAAATTGTTGTAATGAGTGTTGAGCTGAAATACTCAACACTTCAAATGCTACAAAACGACTTTATTACATTACAACTTCAATAAGAAACATGAAAGAAATAACTCTGGCCTGAGGAATTTGTTTATTCTTCTGACAAAACCTGTAAAAATTACTCAGCTAGCCGCAGTGAAGGGAATTTACCTGATTTTTCAGGCATGACCTATGAATCTCTGCAGTTCCACAACAACTACGTTGCTACCTCAAGAAACCTTTAAACTCTGTAGCTTAGACAGCAGATGGACACGATACTGTCTAATTTTCACTGAGTTAGGGCTATGGGATTTCTCCTTTGCTGTTCCTGTTAATCCTCTAGGTTTAGTTAATATTCAGAGAAAGGAGCTGAGGACAGTTATCTTACTGCAGAGACAGGCTGGCCACCCAAGGGAGTTTAAAGTTTATAATGACTCTAGTCAATGAGAAGGAATTGGGGAAGTTTAAATTTCTGTCATTCATAGATCTGAAGTGCAATGCTTTCAAACTTTGGCATTACCTTTATGCCCTGAAAATCCAGACAAATATTTTAGTTTCCATGATACAGTGCAAGTTGTCTGATAATGAGGTATGGGAACCTGGGGGCAATGGCAGGCATGAGATAATGGGAAGGGATGTTGAAATAGTTCCCTAGAATTTTTCCTTGACTTGGAAACTTACAAGCTTTCACACAGGCACTTCTCAATGAGGGAGAAATGTCAAGATTTGGCTCCCGGAAGTCTTTGTATATAATTTTAACATGGCTCTATCATGGTGGGATGCAGCTGTAACCCAAAGTACTTGTGACTTTGTAAACTTCTGGTTGCTAATAAATCTTCCAGGATTTAAATTTTTCATCCCCTGACAAATGGAGCTGATAATCTACTTCAACAAAAAAACTCCCCTCCTCCCAAAAATTTGCTATGATTCTGTGGCAGCTAATCGGATGAAACATTGACCCTGATGTTGGTCATATGTTTGTGTTTTTTCTGGGTGTTTAGCTTGAGGAAGTAGTTTGGAAGTGTGTTTCCAGTTTCCCAGCCACCTGTTACAGCTTTCTTTCTTGAAACTGTTTGTTATTTCTGAGGCTGCTGTATATTTCTCACTGAACTATTAGGCTGTAGTACTCAAATATTTCCACAAGCTGAGAAACTCTTTAGTGACAAATGTAAGCTGGGACTATGTGTCAGTATAGCAGGTGTGTTTCACCATTGGCATGAACTACAAGCAGAACCGTGAGCATGTCACAGGAGAGAAGCAAATTGTGTATTTTGGAAAAAAAAGAGTGAGTACCACAAAGATGGTTGTGGATTCACAGGAGAGAAGCAAATTGTGTATTTTGGAGAAAAAAGAGTGAATACCACAAGGATGGTTGTGGATTAAGGCATTTGGAAACTCTTTTACAGGGAATTGGGTAGATTTAGCAGTGCTTTTCTGCCCTATTTTTTTTTTTTTCCAAAATCAGGGTGTAAAGAATTCCTCTGTATGCTCAGACAAATTGATTCCCCCTTTTTTTTTTAAATCTATTTGAGTCTGCTCTGTGTAAAACAAGTTCCTCAGTTGCAGACCACTTCACCAGAAGCATGGTAGTCTGGCAAGCCAGCAGAAGGGGTGAGGAAATGGACAGCAATTGCCAGACCGTCATAGTACATTAATTTTACCAAGATTATACTTTGGCCTGTGATTAATACAGGTCATTGCTGCCTGGTCACATTGTAGATCATGCTGAAAATTGAACAATGACAAGTACGAGTCCTCTGAGTCGTTTTGAGTCCATGGCTTAAATAATCATTGTTGAAACGCAGTAAGGAAACTGTGTTTATTTTGAAAATGTTTCCAAGAACTCCTATCCTCCTTTTTGGGGTAAATGGAAGAGTTTCTGCTATGAGATTGCTCTTAACTGTAGAAAGCAGTCAGATTGAATACTGAAAAGGAATCAGAAAAGATAGCTGTTCTGCTTTCTCAGGAAGTTAAATGAAAAAATTTCTTTGGATTGTGTAGATTTGCTCTTTATCACAAGGGCAGAATGGAACATCTTTGTGGGTCAAGATATCAGTTGATCAGGCAAAAAATGTGTTCTCAGGAGAAGACTTTGGACCAGGAATGTTTTAGAATGTTTGGGCTACTAGAAGCTAGTCTGGCTCAATGGCTGCACCTCATTGGATAAGAAAGGGCATCACTAGCTTAGGATAGATCATTCATTTGCCATACAAGGTAGCATTATGTGCCTTGTTCTAAGGAGTTTTCAATATTTCTCCTTTTCCCAGAGACTTCCTCAAACATACAACTTTTCTGGTTTGCACTGCTTGTAAATCATGGTTGTACTTTTTGTAACCAGCTAGCACATACCTGAGCAAGAACTGCAGCATCTGTCACATCCCTCCTTGTTCCATAGCAAGCATCCCTTTTTCTGTCTTGATTATAAGTCAGGTGTTTTCTTCCTCTATTTATTTCATATCACATGGTATAGCTTCAACAGGAAGGTGAGAGTTGCACGTGGGTGATTTGGAGGATGGCTCCCCTGTAGCTGCATCCCCTGCTGTCATCACACTGACCACAGAGCAGCCTTCCAAAAGCTGTGCTTTGTCTTGGGCTTTTCAAGTAACCACTGCTTGGTCCAAAAGCTATAAAATGCAGAAATCCCAGCGCTACCTCAGGGATAGCCGGGCTGTCTGTGAAGCAAGGACAGGAGCGCAGCTGGAGCTGACAGTCTCTGTGTGTACCTTGTTCCTGTTCATCATTCAAAGCCGTTGAGAAAAGCCCTGCCAAGGAGAAAAGTAGAGTCTCAGCTGTTCTTGGGAAGTCAGAAATGAACATTTGAACCTATGGGTTCAATTCTGTGCTGCCTCTGAGGATACTGTTTGAAAGCCTCACTGACTGATAACTGCAAACTCTGTGCATGGGCTTTTCTTTTGGATATAAGTCTTTATTTACATGCCCTTTCCCTGCTGGTTGAGTGTAACATATTTACTTGACAGAAGATGGTTCAGTTTGGTCTCTGTTTTGCCATTTAAAAAATCTTGAAAAATAGTAATCTGGTTTGAAAACAATTGATTGCAAAATTGAATCTGTTGGCTTTGCAGTTTCATTTAAAAGACAAAAGATTTTATATTTCTGAGTTTCTTGTGTGGTTATATTAAAAAAAAAAGTGTGAAAGGATTAAAAGTTAAGTCACTCCAAGTCATAAAGAAAAGCAAATTATTTGTTGACAAAATTCACAGCAAAAAATACTTAAAAAACCCCAAACCAACAATGTAAACCCCTCCATGCATAGTTGTGGTAGGGGTTATACTGTTGGAAGTTGTTTACTGGCACCTTCTTTCAGGAGTAATGACTAAATACATGTGTATGTAAGCATAGTTCTGTAACCCCTACTTCTTGTTCATATTACAGGAGTCTGGCAGGACCTTCCATAAATGATAACTGCTCTTCAGTTTTAGTTACATGTACGTAGATGTAATATGTCTTTAGAAGCTCAAAATTCCCTTCTTGTCATCATGTACAGTTATGTGAGAGGGTTTTTTTGCTCATAGGAACAGATAACTTGCAGTGATGAGCAAGTGGGAGTAGGAAGAAAAGAGCTCTGTTCACTGAGTCCTATATAATTACATTTAAAATGATGAATGAGTCAAGGCTAAGTTATCTGGGTATCTATGCATACTTAGAGTTAGTATAGGTACAGTAATTGCATTTCTTAGGTAATTTTCCTATTCTTTTTATGTAAATGTTTGCAAGAACACAAAACTTGCATTCAATACCAACTTTCTATCACTAGGCAAAAAATTAACATCAGAAAGCTCTTCCTGGTATACTGACTTCGATATACAAAGTACTTGACTAATTTGGCCACAGAAACTGTTCCATTCTCTCATGTACATATATTCCTCATTGCCTTGATATCTCAGGGAATTTTGTTCTTGAATGGAAGTAAACAAAAATGTTCCGTCTGCTATTTTAAGCAACCAGTGGAAACTTTCATGGGTGAAACAAAGAGTTGAAATATAAACTTAAACAGCTTTGAGCAAACTTTAAGTTCAATTTTGGGGTTATAAGCTGCTTTTGCAAGACTTCACTGTAGCTTCATTGCTTCTTACAGATGCAGGATTTTGCATGACTGCAAAGCACTGTTAGCATTTCCCTGAGGTAACAGCAGGGAGAGGAGACTTGTCTGAGAAGACTGAGGAGCTGGACCTTCACTCATCCATTTGAAGTCTCTGTTGGTTTCTGTAATGGGAATCAACTAATGAAGAAAACATTTGACTAAAATCTTTGACTGTCTGCTGTTTTCTCCGTCATCTTCACCGAATTTATGGTCTCTTCTAGGTGCTTTTTACATTGAGTCTAGGAAAACTCTGGTCTTGCCAAAAGCGCTCTTAAGGTGCTATAAACATACTGCTTTGTTTATATCCTCAGATTTTTGGAGGATCTTGCCTTGTATTACCCACTGTCAAAATAGAAGTTGTAACCAATGATATGCCTCTTCTGAACTCCTGGTTTTGATTTGTATTTAGGCTGAAGGTGTCTGCAATTGCATGTAATGTTTAGTATGCTGCTCTGCTATAGAGATAACAGCCAAATAGAGACACTAATCCATGGGGTGAGAGTCATAAAATAATCATACAAAGCTCATAATGTCCCTTATCCCAATTTGTCACTTTGGATACTGAATAGACTTCTCTGAGGTGCTAGTGTAAATCTGTCAGAAATAAGTTAAAAATCATTTTGATCATCAGATGCTTAATTGAGATGAATGATGCTGGAATTGATACAAATGTTGTGACCAGTCCTTTCCCGGAAACATGCTTGAGGGAAACGTGCACTGAGTTCTTCCTCTGTAAGAGCCAAAAGAAATTAATTAATTGACCTCTGTAGAAAGAGGACCCAATTAAGTCTAGTACGTTGGACTTATTTTTTTCTTCTTGATATTAATTCTAAAAAACCTTAAGAGGAAAAGCTGGTGGCTGTTACTATTAGCAGGCATATTAGCATTTTTAATGCAGTTTCAGCTGCTTACCTCTTCCAGGTTTACAGCATTTGTGTAAAACGTGAAATAGAATGTTGTGGTGTTTGTGGTCTGTTAGTTTTGTTTTCCTCCTTAGCATCATTTTACTCAGTCTGAGAGAGTGTTTATCTCTTCTAAAGTCATACTTTTATTGTGCTGTTTTGAAGTCTGAAAGCATGATGGACTGCAAGACAAGAATACCTAGATTAAAGTTCAGTTTATTTTGAGCCTAGGGCTATAGAGTCAGTACTAGGGCAGCCTGAATAAAAACAATCAATTTTTTGAAGACACTCCCACTTTAATAAGATTTGAGTTTTCTGTCATGGACCTTTTCTCTTTAATTTTTCCCATTTCTTAAAACTCTTTTAAAATAATTACCATTTGGAAAAGTGAAAACCTGCACCAGGTGAGCTAAAGATTTATTGACTTAAATTCTTTTGTCTTGCATAGCTAGTTTGAAACATGTGCTTTTTTATTATTAGAGGAACCCATTTTGAGTTGGAGCAAGTAGGAAATAAGATGTAATCTGAGAAATATTCTGCAGAAGGTGTATCAACAGATACTGTCAAATATTACATTTTAATAGCCCATTCTGATATGTACTTGTGAAATTACTGATACTGTTATCATTGCAATAAAGTTTTTCTGAGAAATATGACATAGGTATGGAACCATTGTATTACCTCATTCTAGTTCCCAAACTGGACTAAATATTGCTATAATCATAATTATGCTAGTCTGGCAATACTCATGGACGTAGAGGAGATGAAATAGTGGCATGCAGGAGGAATGCTTGTGCTGTGGGAATGGTTGAAGCACAAAGCTTTCTGGCACAGCTGAACATTAAAAATCTACAAGGATGATCACACTTGCTCCTGAAGCATAGCAGCCTCTGAGGCCACACACAGAACATGTAGACCTCTCCCTATGTCATATTCCATTTAGGAAAGGCGAGGGTGCATCTAAGCTGCAGGCATGATATAATTTCCTAAATTGAAATTTGTTGCTGGGTCAAGCTTAAGGCTTCTCGCTATAGGTCATCAGATATCTGGTTACAAATGAATAAAGATTTGGGTTTGAAAGTATAACTTTAACGTTTCCACCTCTGTAATGGTTTTCACTAGCAGGCTTGTGGTGTTTTTGTTGCAGTACTGGCACCCATAATACCAACTTCCATACAGAGCTCATTTTATGTACACTGCTTGGTTCTCTTCCCCTGTAATCCCTACCTAATGCAAAAAGGTGGATTTTTCATTTTCCTACCAAAGCTTTTGTTTATGACATGAGAATTTGTCACACCTTTTTGCCTGTTGTGAATTACCTAGCTTATTTATTTTGTATGATGGTTTGCATAATTATGCTTCATCAATATAGGAATTTGTTAAATTGTGAAATGCTATGAAAGCACTCAAGCTTTCATAGATCTCTTATGAAAAGGGATAGTTTAAAACTAATTCACAGGTGTGATATTCTAAGCTCAATGGGCTAATTCTTTCAAATTTATGTATGCTGTTTTCCTTAGGACTAGATGAAACTCTGCTCACATATGTGGTATAATCTGTTAATACACATGTGAAAAGAGCTGGAGATTTTGCTTCAGCATTTCCCTACACATATGCAGCTCTCTTGTTTTGTTCCTGTATATTAGTATTGATAGTTGTTTTTTCTAAAAAATATTTGTCCTTGACATGAGTACCACTGTTTTTCCTCTTTGGCCGTGATACTCTTTTTGTTTATTCTACTGAAAGCATAAGTAAAAGTTACATCACCATATAGTAATCTTTACATGTATGCATCTTTAACTGTTAGTATGCCTTGCTCTTAATTTCCAATGTTATTCCTTGAAAAATTGCTTAGTTTCACACCCCATATTTCCTTTAAAATGTATACCCATGAATAGAAATGATGAACATAATTTTTGAGAAATGAAATATAGTAAATTGGGTGGGGTTATTTCCTAATAGAGAAATAAATCAGATTTTTTAAATTTATGATTTTGTTATTGGATTAGTTTCCTGTGAAATAATAAAAATTATTTCAGATACTCATGAGAAAACCTGAAAAATACTGATTGAATTCTAAGCCTCCAACTAAGACTATGGCCAAAATCTAGAGCTACTTCCAAAGGTGGTTGTGTGGGCTTGTTTTGTTTGAAATTATGTTGATATTTAGTGTTCATAGAAGTAATTTTAAGGTGATACTTTCAATTTATGGATTATCTATAAAGATACATTTAGGAGATGTTTCATGTCATGCTTAGAAGGCAAAGGAGGTATTTGCAGGTTTGTTTGTTTGGTTTTTAGTGCTTCCAATGCTGTTTATGGTCTAATGTAAATTTCATTAATTTTCTTGGTCTGAAATACCTCTTGGAATAAATGAAATTTACAACTCATTCTGAAATTTTGTGGAGAAAGGAATAGGAATGTTTAGTCAGGAAAGGTGAAAACAAATGAGGTCAGTTTAACTGAGACTGACATTTTAATCTCAGACAGAGTAACTGTGGTAGATTATGAGAGCTGCTGCACTGTTCTCGTGTAGTGGCTGTTGTCTGTATAAAGCGTGGCAGTTGTTAATGTGTTGTGCCAGCTTGTTGTGTCCTGGCTTGTTTAGAAATTAAAGCTGACCCAAAGTAAAATGTATATGCTATTGTCTAAAAATTGCTCATTTTGCAACAGTTAGTTCTTCTTTATTTGTTTTTTAAATTCATCTTGCAAGGGAACTTTGATCTATTCAATTAGTCCACGCTGTGCTTATGTAGAGTAGGTAAGGACCACTAATGCAAAGTTTCTCAGTCAAGTGGCTTAGCTTTCTTCTATGGGAGGATGCAGACCCCTACCACCTCCCCTTCCAGTGTACTTTAATTTTACTGTTCCTTTGAATAATTCTGCTTTATTCTAGTGTTTTTAGTCTATAAAGAGAGACTATGCAGCAGAAGAAATGAGCACCTAGAGTGCAGCTCAGAATTCAGGAATTTCTGTGTAAAGAAACTTATACCTTGCTTGTTAAGTGATAGTCAAAAACCATCTTGATGCTCTAATACTCCTGCCACAATAGAGTGAAAAGTGAAACAGCATGTGGAAGGCCATATACCCACTAGTACTAAGTAACTGGGAAAGGGAGAAATAAAAAAATCCAGTGTTGCCTGCAGTGAATGTATGCAGCCTGGAAAAAAAAAATAATAAAAGCACTAGGCAGCTTTCTGACTGTTGGCCTTTCTCTATGGGTTGGAGAGCATTTCTTTCCTTGACCCCTTCAGACACACTAAAGCTTTAGGTGGCCCAGTTGCTTCGGAGATTGTTGACTGTCCTGGTAAGGGCTTAAAAAGAGCTGGCTGGGACTGGTGCTGGGAAGTCAGCCCAGGCTGTTCAGCCAAGGCAGGAAGGAAGGTCACACAGAGGGAAAACATGTGAGAATTCTGAGGACCTGTTCACCTGCTGGAGGAAGATGATGCAAGATCAGTCTTCTGTAATGTGCACAATGTTGAAAGTTATTCCTTTGAGAGGAGGTACCTTGTGTGTATGGACTGGGAGGCAGCAGAAGCAGCACAGCTTTTGTAGTCTGTTGGTGCTTGCTGGGAAAGGGCAGAACAGCTTTTGTTCCTTGTTTCTAATATGAAATGAGTAAGCAGTCCCAGAAGCAAAGAATGGAAGCTAGGAATGTGCTCATCACTTTATTGCACTAACTACATTACCAATAAAGCACGTGCTAAACGGATTAAGGAAAAGGATGCCATCTCAAAAGTGGCTCTTCAAAAAGAAGCCTCCATCTCTTCGAGGCCTGAAATAATTTTTGTTAATGATCTAGAAACAAAGATGAAATAATTGATAGTTATGCTGTCTGCACATTTTATCAAAACAGCAAACAGCTATGATGGTGAAATCAAAGGAGTTTCACAGTTGAAGCAGCCAGTTTTTAAAACCGAGGAAACCAGACAGACACCAGTCATAAGGCTGGGAATCACAGTCTGAAACACGTGGACTTTGAAAGGGTCCTTGTCCCCTAGGTGGTGCTGTAGAAAAAAAAAGATTGTGATATTTGTATATTCATGATATATATGTATGTATGAGAGTGTACATATAAACATAAGAATATATGTATAACTGTGTGTTTGTATATAGATATATAAAACATAGTTGAGATTGGTGAGGCTGACTATATGAGTGACTCTTACTATGTGAATTGAAAACAAAGTGTTTAGGAGTGAGGAGGGAAACATTGAAAAGAGCAAATGTTCAAGAACTTAGGATAAATGTCTCTGGAAAAAAACCAAAAAACAAAACAAACTAACTAAAAACAAACAAAAACCAACCAACCAACCAAAAAAAAGGAAAAACCCCAAACAAAGCAAAGCTTCCTAAGTAAGTTTGCTAACAAAATCAAAAATTGAAAGTTAACACAATGGCACAGAGGAATTTTGAAAACAAAATCCAAGTATTAAAGCATTTTCCTTTTTACTATGTTGATTTAAGTGCAGGATGACTGAGAGCAAGGTCCAGATTTTACCCTAAGAAGAGACAAGTTACCAGAATCGATGGAGGTTCTCCAGCCCCCAGCACTCCTTCATCACACCTCTGTGCTGTGCTGACAAGCCTTCTCTGGCAAGCTGGCACTAGCAGACCTAAACACAACAGATTAAATGACTGAAGTGAGATTTGCCACATAGAGGAGATCAGGAAAAAAAAAATCTTTGCGTATAGATATAATATCTTCTGACCTTAAATTTGGTTAAATGTTGTTATACTTTAAAGGACTGCTCTTGATGTTTTACAGATAAATTGACTTTTACTGCTGTTGTACAGTAGAAGAGGTAATGGTTTTAAGAAGTTAGATTCAGACTAGATTTAAGAAGGATTTTTTTTACAGTGAGGGTGGTGAAACACTGGAACAGGTTTCCTGGAGAGGTGGTAAGATGCCACATCCCTGGAAATACTCACGGTCAGGTCAGATGGGGTCTGAGCAATGTGGTATTCAATCTAGTTGAAAATGTACCTGTTCAGTGCAGTGGGCTGGAATATATGACCTTTCCAGCCCAAATTATTTTATAATTAATTTGTCCATACAGGAATTGTATGATTGCCTTGCTAATGTGGTGGTTTTGGTTAAAATAGAGTTCAGTTGCATTGCATTGGTTACCATCCCTGCTGGACACATTCTCTTTGTGCCTCCAGTATCTCTGTCTGATCACAGGCCACCTTCTGGTTATGTCATCATGACACAGGATTTTGTTAATCTTCTAGAACAGCTGTTATTATTACCTCAAAATAAAATGGCAAGAAAAGAGACACTCTTCTAAAAAACTTTTATTTCGTTTAAGTCTGCTTCTTTCTTTTGCCTTGGTTTTATATCTTGAAAATGATACAAAAACTCCTCCTGTCTGAGCATTTTTTTTCCTAAAAAGTTTTTAAAAAGGGTAAAAAGTGCCATATTTTGCCTTTGCATAGTCTCTGTATTGAGATGTTTCTAAAAGGTGATATTAAGGGCATTTAATATATTTAAGACTTTCAGCACTTTTAGTTAAAGAGGACTGCTTAGTATTTATTTGAAGTAATATATTCTTGTGGAAAGAAAGCTCTCAGAGTTTACTTAGCAGTGTATTTTGGTTTTGTGTTGAGGCTCTTACTTCAGCTATTATGGCAGAAATCTGGAAAGCTCTATTTAAAGCAGGGAAACTTTTTTTTTTTAAATAAAAAGCAAAACTAATAAAATGCATCATCCCAAATCTTTGTGTCTCCTTGCTCCTGCTTTAACAAATGGTGTAGGGGAAATAGCTCTTCATAACATTTAGTTTCTCATCTAATGGTAAAACAAAGGAAGACCAAATGAAGATCCTATTTTTATTGTTATGGCTCAGAAGAATTGAGGATAATGACACATTAGCCTTGGTGTGCTAGTTGTTTTGGAGGAAACAATAAGGGAATAATTCTTTGATCTTGCACTAATAAGCAGAAGATGTTTGAATTACAGTTTCCTTCCATGAAACAATGATTAATTTGTGTGTTAATAATTTCTATTCACTTAAAGAAGATTAAGTCAAAAAATTCCCCTGTGCTTAAAGACCAGAAAAATATTTTAAAACTTTAATGAGAGTTAATTAAAGATGCCGATATTTCAGTTGCTTCTGATATTGCATCAGCAGTAAACTACTTACCTAAAGAATTTAAAAACTAACTGAGGTTAGTTTTTAATGGTAGCTGATTTTGGTTTTTGTTGTTTTTCTTGGTTAAAACTTCCCAAACCACTACCTTTGCTTCTTAGCACAACAACCCTAAAAGGGAGCAGCTGAGTGGAAAGAGACCTCTTTTGGTCTGTACCCACAAATGATGCTGTTTTTCCCCTGTTACACCAAATGCTTGCAGGGACTCTTCATTCAACTCTGAAAAGAGGGGAATGGCCACTTCCTTACAATTTGTCTGATGAAAGAGATGGAGTTCTTGAAAAAGAAAACCTATTTTCTTTACTTTCATCAGTTCCCATTCAGTATCTCTGAATAGATGGGTGGCCCCTGAGCAGTTGAAAATGTCAAAAAGCAGCTACCTGTCAGCTTTTCTCCATGACACCATTCATGTAATTTAAAAGAAAAGGAATACAAAATTAATTCAGGCAATGTTAACTCAGCAGCTGTTGTAGATATGTTAGTATGCTAGAAATCCTGTTAAAATAAAGGAAAGAATATTCAGGCTGTTAACTTCCAGCACTGATCATGCAGTAGTGTCATTAGTACTCTTTTTATACTCTCACCTTGTGGAAGGAAGGAAGATAAAGGCCTGTGTGTACCTTATGGTTTGCTCAATCATTATGCTATTAATCACTGTGTTATTAATCTCTGAGGGAGTTTTGTTTCTAGTCCAGGAAACAGTGTTGTGTATCTACTGAAAGCAGTGTTCCATAGGATTTTGAAATTTATCATTCATTTTTTTTTCTCTTCTTCCTTGCATGCAGTGCATTTCCTGAGCTCGGTACGCACGTGAACAAAGAAGTTATTTTTGCATTATTTTCCGTTCAACGGTTAAATCATTACCTGCTGATCCCTTTCTTAGGTCTTCTTTGTGCTTTTTATCTTGATGTTTGACTTTGTCTGTGCCATGATTTTCTTTAAGTTCTTTTTCTATGGTGAAATGCTGAGAAAAATCTTGGTATTTTCAAGGATTTGTGTGGTAGTAAAGGTAAAACATCAAAATCTCAGAATTGTCTCTCAAGGATGCTTTGTTGTTCCAAGGAAAAACAGCTCTCAAATGAAAAGTTTCCCTTTTGTGAAAGTGCTTTGAACAGCAGCATACTCCAACCTACCAAACATTTGTTTCTCCAATGAAATTCTTAGTCAAGTATAGATAACTGGGCTCTATCTCAGAAAGTCTTCTAAGTATTTGTGACTTCAAAATCTTTAGGTCTGTGGTGCAGCTTTTATCAACCTTTTTCCCCCATTTTTTTTTGCACTCCTGCTGTTGGTAATTTCTTTCTTATCTATTCTCTAGACAGTTAAAAAATCATGAAAAAATTAAGGAACAAAACATTTTTGGCCTGATTGTTATGCTGTCACTTATCTATGTTGACATCCTGTCATTTAAAAAGGAAAAAAAGGGCAACTCACTCCTTCCTACTTAGGATAAAAGCTTTTAGTAAATTGAAGGTGGGATGGGTTGGGAGCCAGGAGACTGGGTGCTCTTGTCTCTCCTCTGTGAACTGAGGTTGATTGTTCTGGGCAGCTCACAGTCCCCATTGACCAAAAGCTCCGGTCTCATTTTTAATGTTGATGTAACAAGCATTTTGTATATACTTGACTGGTGCTATACTCAATCATTTAAGTGAGTGTTTGAAACAGGCATCAAATCTCAGCTGTTTAGCATGCTTTGATCTCATTGACTTCCTTAGTAAGGCAGAATTTTTTGCTTAAGAGATGAACTACAGGAACTACAGTGTTGGACCTGCCATTGTCCTGTGGCCATACAGTGTTACAAGCAGTGGCACAGAAAGTGTGGGCAGGAGGGATTTCAAGGAACACAATAAACCCCATGCTAGCAGTTAGCTGTGAGCATCTTCAGGAGCCCACGGCGCAGCCAGCTGTGTGTTCCATTCCTCTTGTAGCTTCTCCATTACCCCTGGAGGCAGAGAGGGAGATCTAAAAGATGTGTTCATATCAGCCTGATCCACTCCATGAACAGGATAGCGAGGAATGGGTCTTAGTTGGGAAAATTGTGACAGTGTAAGCAGTGCTCCTGACCCTGTGCATTACACATTTTGGTATTAGAACTTTTTGAGCATGTCTACTTCTTCATGCTACTTGCTTGTATTAAAGCTTTCATGGTAATAGTAACATAAGGAAAAAAAATGGAGGATTCTATTTATAAAACAGATTAGTAATGAAGTTTAGTAAAATAAAAGTAGGTTTTTTAAACTTCATTTTTATGTCTTGATCCTTTAGTGCTTTCTGCCATATGCTGCTGTGTAAAGACAAATAGAAATACTGAAAGGGAAGATGTGCAGCAAAGTTGTGCTTATTTGTGTTTTGTTAAGAAAATAACTGTTTGCTAGTGTGCAATTAGAAAAAGAAAAATAAATCGTATGTCAGTTTATTAAAGGAATACGAGCAATGTAGCACTTAAGATGTTGATGCTATTAGCTTCATATAAAAGCTCAAAGACTTGTTTAATTTTATGAAAATGGGATTTTAAAAATGGGATTGCAAAGTATTTAGTAATACCTGTACTTGATTCTATCTGAGAACCATTCTGTAAAAAAAGGAAAATACAAGTTTCCATTTTGGGAGAAAAATATAGTAAGAATATTTTAGAGTTTTGACAACAATACTAAATTCTGGCATTAAAACAATGGTATTATTTCACTTTGAATGCAAAACATGCATAGCATCTAACCCAAAGAAACAAACTGAAGAAAGGCAAATGAAAAAGTCTTCAGAGGAATCTCCAAAATGCACACAGTTTGCCTGGCATGAGCAGTGTGAAGCGTGGGGCAGAGAGAGCCCCACTGCTGGCACAAACATTGTTTTCACTTTGGACAGGGAGACTGGATTTGTAGAATGGTTATGCTTCTCACAAAACTGAACAGAAAAGAACATAACGTACCTAAAAAAAGAAACGTAAGTGCACATATCCTGGAAAGTGATTTGTTTAATAAACTACTACATCCCCTAGTTGGAATAATTTCCTTGACCATGATGGAACATGGGTGTTGCTTATATACTTGACACTGAAAGATGATTTTTTTGATAGCCATAGTTGAAGCAGCTGAACAAAATAAGTGTTTTCATGTGAGCACAAGTTAGGTGCTCTAGTAGCTAAAATGAAATCCATATCCTTGAAGGCCGAAAGCAGTTGAAGTGCAATTCTGCAGAGCACATCAGGAGCCTCCTTAGTCCTTCCTCTGTTTCCTGGTGACATTTGGTTGTGTAAGTAAAGATGTTTTATATAAAAGTAAAGTTAAAACCAAACCAAACAAAAATGACACAAGGACATTGCACCACAGAGAAAAATAAACCAGTAAATATACCGTGGCTTAAGACTGCATCAGTTAAACCTTCATAGCTACAAATAATAGCCACAAATGGTGAAAGAGGAGGCCAGAAGCCTTGGAAGGGGTGGGGAGATGAAAGGTCAGCCAAGCAGAAAAAGTATTAAATAACTTAGCTTTACTGTAAAGGTAAATGTGAATGCTGTAGCAGGGGTTGCATTCAGATCTTTTAGATCTCTGCCTCCAGTGGTAATGGAGAAGCTGAAAGAGGAATGGTGACTGTTTGGGTTTGTTTTATTTCTTGCACCTGCTGTGTTCTGAAGCTGGTCCCTCCTGTGCTGCTGTGGTGAGGCTGTTTGGAGGCTGGGTCAGCAGCAGCATGCACGGAGCCCTTCCCTCCTTCCTTTGGTTCCTGGCCCTGTGTGTGTGTTGGTTTGTCAGCAGCACTGCAGGCTCATCCCAGGGGGTCCATCATGGCATTTGTCTCTGGCAGCACCTAGTAAAAGTGCAGTCTGACACTTGTAAGTCACCAAGCTGCCAATGTAATTGCTGCCGTAAACAATGTGCATGTAAACTATGGTAGAGGCTGAGGTACAGCTCCAGTGCTGTGAATTGCAGAAGTACCAGTTATGTGCAGCTGAGAGTACTTCTTCTCTTACAGGACAGCTGGAAGATTTGTCATGTTGTCAGAGTTTCATAAATGAAGTTAAGTTGATTAAAATATCCAAATGTTTAGTGTTATGACCTAAACAGCCGTTATTTTCCTATCAATGATAATTCAGAATTCTTAATATTGATCTTATTTTAGCCTTATTAAAGGAAAGGGAAATAAAGTTTTTTGACCTCAGTTTGTGCATGTTAACTATTGGGGCTTCTGTAAAACTTCCTAGCTATTTGATGTATGTGCATGTGCTCCTTTCCAAACAAAATCAAGAAATTGCTTAAAAGAGACTCCAGAGAGTATCAATAACTTTTTGTGTGTGTGTTTGACACTTTACTTGTATTTAATATTGATTTTAAAACTACCTTGAAGGATATAGATTAATTCATTAATATTGGTGATTTCTCCTCCCTAAACTTTTCAAGGCAGTCATCCATCCTGACTAGAGTGAGGAACTTTATTTTCATCTTGGTCTTCTGATCTGATTGAGGAGCTGACAGAATAACAGTGTTGATTTAACACACAATTTGGTGTTTATAAAATAGGTCTTGCTAGACGTTTTTTTTGTAGGAACCAAACATTGGCTTAAACATTTTGCCCTAAAGGGTTACTGTAGTTCATCTGAGCTGCATTTGCAAGGAGCTGAAGTCATGGTTGTGGTTGATGATTGTTGGTTACCTGACGTGCAGCATCTGCGTAAGTCACAAGAAGGCCAATTTATGTCAGAGGTCTTTTGAATCACTATCCAAACACATCTGACTGCAAATATTTTTTTTTCAACTCTGCCACACAGGGTTTCTGCTCTGGAGAGCATGTTGATCCCCTGAATCACTGATCTTGAATAATTAGAATATAAAGCCTTGTGTACTTGATTCAAATAGTTGGAATGGCTTCTGTCTCTACAGAAACTCTTGTTTAAGATTAAACTTTTTAATCTTTAAAATTTATTTTTGTATAGCTTAAAATGCTTCTTTTTTAGGATAAATATAAACTATACACAGATGGCTGTTTACAGGTGATTCCACAAATTTAATTCAAATCAGCTCTAATTAAGCTTTTCAGTGAAAAGATTTGAATTCTGATATGCTTATAGCATGCAGGCAGCAGATTGGTTCTTGGGAATAGGTAGTTCTTTGTGTTATAAGTAGTGTTTGCAGCTTTTTGTATCCTTCAAACTGTGAAGCCAAAATTTAAACCAAAAACCCTCAAAACTGAAACCTGTCCATCCTACACCATAATGGACACCATTGAAATTTTGAGAGGAAGACTTCTGTGGTCAGAAGTAGGCATACATTTGGTGGAACTTTGGAGAGCTTGCCTGTGGGAGAAAGGGGAACCTGGGTACCCATCCTTGCCTGAGGGACCATGATGGATTGCCAAGCAATTCCTCTGGTCTGGGAGCTGTTGCTTGAGGGGCAGTGGATGTGGTATCACCTCACCACCTCTCTTCTCCCACAGCCTCTTTGTGTTTTGTTAATTAAAAGAAACATGTAAATGCTTGCAAGGGAATGGCTCAGTTTGGTGGATAGTTTGTGAGGAGTTGAGTCTGTTGTTGCTTTATAATTGTTGGACCATTAAGGCCAGTATGGAATTGGAGATTGGGCATTTAAGGATGTTTGTGAAAACCTAAATCCCACAGGGGCTCAGGGACTCAGCAGGATATTTGAAGGCTTCTGCTTTCTACATAGATGTCTGAATTTCTAACCTACCTCAAAGGACAGAGGATAAAAATCTTTCCTAAAAGACAGAAAAGAAAGATTGTTTTAATCATTTTACTTAAACTGTGTATCCCCTGTAGATGAACTCTAATGCAAACCAATATATTATGACATTTAAAGTGTGCTTCAGGGTGCAATAATCATGCTTATTTCAGTAAAAAGATATAATGGGTTGCAGAAGTCTGAGGTAATAACTCTGTATAAAGTTGCTAAGGACTTCTTAGGCTGGCAGTGTCTGTCCTTCATAACCCCCAGTTCCATTTCACTGTAGATAAAATTAGCTGAGGGTAAAAAAGAATTCAGCAAAATTTACTGTAGCAGTTGTTTTTCATACATAATTAATGAAAACAAAAATTAAAGCTCTACAAAGGCAGGAAAAACCCTTCCAATATTTAATAATAGTTCAGATTATGTAGTCTTTTAAGAAAGTAAAATAAAAACAAAACCAGTAAGTCTCTAACCTGAGGAACAGGCTGTAATTCACCATAACTTTTGCTTTATGCATTTGTGTAATAAATTTGTTAAATAATTGCTTGAATAACAAAAAAAGGATGTAATTCTTATTGAGAATAGTTTTAGTTAAATATAAGGATACAGACTCACTTTACAAGAATCATAGGAAGGTGTGGCAGCACATAATTAAAAATTTTGTAGTTAACACTGAAACTATGGATTGAATTTTTCATATATGATATTCAGATCACAAAAGACTTTATTAAAATGTCAATTTGGAAAAGAATAAAGTGTTTTAAAGCACAATTTGGAAGTTTTATGTCAAAAAATTTTAAGTATGTAGTGCATATCAGCATTTTAAAAATAAAGTTATTGAAAATAAATGCCATTTTATGGAGCACTTTTTTTTTTTTTTAGTTTTTTGTTTCAGTTTGGGGGGGTTTCTTGGATTTTGAGGTTTTTGGGGGGTTTGGGGTTTTTTTTTTATTGCTGCTTTTTAAAAATTATTATTACTACAAATGAACCCACAGACATGCTTCAAAAACTGGCAGAAGAAATCCTTTGATATTAAATGCCAGCAAAGTGGGTATGAATTGTGTGTAGCATTTTGGTTTAAATAAAGCAGCACTCTGTGGTGGATAATTGTTTGGTTATAGTTTTTTCCAACTAGCTCTAGTATGCACTGGCTTATTTATGCACTTTTTATTTGTGTGCATTTTATTTTGTAAGACATATTTCTGTTTCATCTTAGGAGTTTTATAAAGATTAAGGTTTATAGAGAGGGAGCCCCTTTTCTAGAGATCCTATCATCTCCATTACACAGGAAGGTAAGCAAATGCAGAGGAAGGTTAATTAAATTGCCCTGCTGCAGTATGTGAGTATTGAAGCTAGAACTACAATTTGGGGATGATCATTCCCAAGTCAGTACCTGAATCTAATGTAGCGCAGGAGTCTTTCCTCTGGTGCTGTAAACAGAAAAAAAAGAAGGGCAGAAAACACAAAGCTAATAACAAAACCTTTACATTAATCTCTAAAGTATGGCTTTGCATCCTGTTAAGACTGTGTTTTCTGTTATTCCTGTTTCCAGTGACAGCCTTCTTTCCTTCATGCTGTAGCAGGTAAGATAGGTGGGACCAACTGTGGCCAGTAGGAACCTTGCTGTTCCTTTTAGGAGCAGAGTTTTAGTTGCTCTTACATCATGGTTATATTTCCTTATGTGTTTGAATAAGTGACAAGGCACACATTTTTAAGGGACTTTAAAAGCTCAGCCTGGCAATGAAGACCACTTTAAAACCATCTGTGTAATTAATGAACAAGATTGCCTTGTATTCATGGCAATGGCTTTGTGGTATTGACTGTTTAAACAAAGTATGTACAGTCACTTTTGTGATAAAAGTATATCCTTGACACTCTGAAAAGCTGTACAAGTGATCTGCCACAGGTATGAGTTGTTGCCTTCCACCAAACTAATCTGAGTGTTTGTTACAGCTTTAACTCCTGTTGGGTGTTCTTGTTTCACTTAAACGAAAATTGACAGTTGAGATCTGGTCACAAAGTGTATTTCATTGATTCTCTGATTTTGGGAGAATTATTTAGTTGCAGCCTTTACTTTTTACTTGGCATTTCTGAGAATCACTTGGTTGGGTGATCTTGGACTTACAGTGGAAATTGAGGTAGGCAGTGCTGAAATGGGGCTCATTTAATGCCAGACCCCTGGCAAGGAGAAAAGGGGAGCACAGCAGGGAGGGTGGCTTTGATCCTTCCCAGAAAGGAATCGTCATGGGTGTACTATAATAGCAGCACCAGCCACAGGTACCGTGCTCTCTCTCACAGACCCTGTTTAAAGCAGCCTTTGGGCTTTCAGGGGGGAAAGGAACAGCTTGTTAGTGGTTGAGAAAAGGATGTGCTCCATATTCTGCTTTATCCCTGTGTTCTTGGAGTGTTGATGAGAAGCAAGGCTATGGATATATTCCAGCCTTTGCAGGAGTGATCACTTTGTAGTTCTGTGTTTCAGCTGTTCATTATCCTGAGTATTTAGCACAAATATGTTTATGGGAAATTTAAGACTTTTATGTGGTAGCGAAGCAGAAAAAATTCCTCTTAGTTCAGGAGGGTTTTTTAACAAGAAGCATTCTTTCTATCAAAGTAAATGTCCAACTCCCGTCCTACTTTTTTTGTGACTTTTTTTTTAGGTTAGTGTACCTTGGTTTTAAACTGCCTATCAAAAAATGATTTACCACAGCATCTGTAAAATGTTCTGAGGACCTTGGCAAATACCTGATAGTTCAGGTCCATGTCCAGATATTGGGTCCTATCCCCAAAATAGTTTTGTAAATAATGGATGAAAACAACTGGCAGGTAAGCATGATAAAAAAGAAGGAAAAAAAAAAAGGAAAAAAGAAACCCTCAAAATTGTTGTGGTTTTTTGTTTTGGTTTGTTTGTTTGTTTTTTTTTTAATTTTTGAGAAGTGTCTTTTCAATAGTTTTTATTTCTGAAAGGTGTTGCTAGAGCTCCTATTGTGGAGAAACTTGCTTACTTGGGACATTAATTTTAATGCAGGGTCAAAATTTATGTGCTTCTTTTTTCTTGCTGAAACTTTTGGAAATAGGACAAAAGGACTACAGCTTTGTTATTTCTTTAAAAACCCAGAAGATACAGCACAGTCCAAAGGGATTTGTATGGGTATGAGAAAGTAGGCTAACTTGTCTCCATGAGAAGTAGTATCCAGGGCTCCCTGCCTTGCCTCCTAAGGAAAATGTCTTTTTATACAAACACGGTGACTGTGTAGTAGGGAATGTTTTTCAACACTGACATGCTCAGGATCTAATTTATTCTGTGTCAGTGTTGGTCTGTGTCTGTAATTAGCCTTTAGTCACAGTGTCTCTTGCAAGTTTGACTGTTTTTGCCAAAGATTGAAATATACCTTTAAGATTTTTTTCTATTTTTCATGCCTGTGTGCTAATAATAATGGTGGAATGTTCATTTTTAAGGATACAGAAATACAAACATGTATGGAGATGCTGTGAAACATGTTGGAAATATTAACTTTTAAAATGAGTTTATTGAAACTGCCCAGATTATTCCTAATGAGTGCTGTTGAACTGTTTTTAATGAGTGGGCTGCGTTGGAGCTGGGCCACCAAATGACACCAAAGCCATGAGGAACTTTTGCTGCCTTATG
The DNA here is from genome assembly GCA_013400435.1 of Pycnonotus jocosus. NCBI lineage: Eukaryota > Metazoa > Chordata > Aves > Passeriformes > Pycnonotidae > Pycnonotus > Pycnonotus jocosus. Next base: position 6,181 of record VWYP01026925.1, on the reverse strand, counting down.
GTACTGGTAACTGCTGCTCTGTGTAATGGTCACCTCTGGTCTTGGCTGTACTTCTGTGGGTTTTGAGAAGCTTAAAGTAAAGGATTGCTGTGACCATTCCTTACTGTCCTGTGATATGAGTCTGATTTGCCTGCACTGAAGGATGTGGGGAAGGCAGCCTGGTTGTTCCTTACAAGCCCTTTCTGGAGTAAAGGCAAGCACTAGCACAGATTGACCTGGGCACTGCAAGCTGAAGTTGTACCACAGCACCTGATTTACCTCTCTGTAGCAGCTGGTGAACTATTCTGGTTCAAAGCTGCCCAGAGGAATTTAGAGCTCAGTAGGGCCAAGTCATTTTTCTGTAACTCCAAGGCTCACATTCATGATTGAAGTAAACTTTTCCTTTGTCTCTGTTTTTCTCCCACACTGATTCCACTGTCCAGTGTCAATGCCTTCAAAGGGAGGAAGAGAACTGTACAGAGAAATCTAGGGATCATTCGTGTCCTGGACTGTTTCCCCAAGAAAAAACAAAGCAATCTGTCCTGTACATATTGTACCACAGAGACAGGATGCAGGATTGGTGGTACAACTATCTTTAAGTTGTTGGTCAGCACTTTCCATAAATACACAATAAAATTAGTGGAAGTATATTTGTTTCCTGTTTATGAGAGAGGTTACTAACAACTTGCTATTTTTGTCTGATCTTTGACTAAAATTTTGCAGTTCAGTGAAGAAATACATTATGGAAAATAATTATTAATGAAGAACTCCAAAACAAACCTGTCTGACTTTAAAGAATGGGCTGCATGCAGTAGCCAGGCATGCACAAACCATACATTCCTCGTACATAAAAGAAGTTATGAATAGAAGGTGGATATCTTTTCCTGAGAATAAAATTGTTTACAAAATAAGACAAATAAAGAACAAGATCATTGACTCTGTTATGCTATTTGTGAAGTAATATTTGGAAAGTATGATGCTGTGCAGTTAAAACATGGATCAAGGAAAGAGGTAAATATGGGAGGGGGAAGATATAATTTCCTTCTGAAAACTCCCAGCAGGAGAAGGCTGGGGCAATGATCTTGCTGGCAGTTATCTGTCTAGTCCTTGGGCTCAGCCCTGCTTGCCAACTGCTGCAGGATGTCTGGGCAGAGGGGAGAGTCTGGGGCAAGGTGAAACCCGGGAGGCAGATGGTCCCTGTCTCCTTTTGCCCACCTCTACTGCAAACATGATCTTTACTAGCCAGACATTGCCGTGGCTTTGATTAGTTGACTGTGTCTCCTCTAACCAGAGTGCTGGAGTTAGTCTCCACTGTTTGGACAACCTACTTTCTCCACACCCACCCCAGGCTGCTATCAGTGGTGTCATAATCCCCTGGAACTGCCTTCAGGCACATCTGGAGGAGAATGAATCCAATTTGGTGAGGGGGAAAGGCCTTGGGAAAGCTTGGTCAAGCCCAATGGGAAGGGTGGGAGGCAGGGAAACACCAACTCATGAGCCTCTGCCTGGCACTGCGTTGGTTGTTCTTGGTCTTGAGGGCTAGAAATTGAGAAATTGTACCTAAAGTTGAAGGGTTTGGGCGTTTTGTTCACTCCAGGGTCTGTTGGACTGTAGCAGTCCCTGGTTCCTGAAAAAACTCCCTTGTGGCTGGGCCTGTCTGTAGAGGCTGACCTGTCCGTTTTTTTGGGAGCTGGCTGGGTGCTGTGCCTATACCAGCAGAACAGGGCTGTGTTCAGCAGTGATCTCACCCTGGGTGTGTTTACTGAGCAGGCTGGGCATGGCAGGTGGTTGGTGCTCCTCTCCTGCCCGTGACACCCAGCAGCAGATGGCAGGGCCTGACACCCTGGATGCCCAGCTCCAGCCCTGCCCCATGGGCTCAGCATTCCCAGCCCCCAGGCAGTGAGTGTGCAGCAGCAGCTGCCTGTCCCGCTGGGATGGCTTGGAGCCACAAAACAGCGCTGTTTGCTTCTTTGCTGACACCTTGGGGCTCTCAACAGGGCCTGGCCCTGCTGGGCTGTTCTCTGAGGTGTGCAGGGGAAAGTCCAGCAGTGTTGGAGACAGTCCTCTGAGCTGCAAGTGCTTCCAGAAGAAGCATGAAAGAAGAAAACTCAATAGTTTTGAATTATGTTTGTACTGGATAGTGTTCACTCCTGCCATTGCTCTGTGTCTTCAAGTCACTCTATGTCTGGCAGCTCTCCCTCCATGCACAGGTTATGGGGCAGAACTTTTACAGGCACCAGGGTGAACTTAAAATGGGCTCTGCAGCTCTTTTGATTAAGAGCTGAAGTCTGGTGTATCTGAATAATAAATCCCAAAAAGAGTCCTATATACTTGAATGGAAAACAGCTAGATAGCTTTTTTCCCCTTCTCACATTTAAAACCCATTGGCCATTTGCTTTTTCTTGTTCCCTCTTTTTTCCTCCATTTTCTTTTTCCTGTTTTTTTTTTTTTTCTTCTGCATACTTACAGCAATACTAATTAAAAAAAATCTTAAATTAATGGATGCAGAGCCTGTACAGGTGCACAGTCCTGCCCTGTGCGGTGAGGAAAAAGCAAGAATGCCTTCTCTTCTGTGGCTTTTTTTCCCTTTTTTCCCCTCATTCTCTCTTTTATCAATTTAATCTGTACTGTTGGGTGTTTCCAAAGAGTTGTGATAATATACCTCTTGTTTTGAGGGAAGGAAGAAATACTTTCTCCTTCAGTTGTGTATCAAGAACCTATGCACAAGTATCTGCTAATTTTGGAGGCCTAGATGCCAAAATTCAGGATTTCAGGGTGCCAAGGGAGTCGTTGATTATAATAATTATGTAGTCATTATTGTACCAGCTGCTCCAATATCCTGAATTCTTGGAGCCAATTTAACATCAGGTTGCACTATCAATTCTCTTGCAGTTCGTATCTGAGAATTTAGCTAGGTGTGGGGGTTATGTTTGGGTGGGTTTTTTTGGTGGTTTTTGGGTTTTTTGGTGGTGTTTTTTTTTTGGGGGGGGGAGGTTGTGGGTTTTTTTGGTTTTGGGGTTTTTGTTTTTTTTTTTTTTTTAAGTTATCACAAATGGAGCTGCTGTAGGCTGGAAGGTCTCTTCAGTGACTCTTCAATTGTTCCAGTTTTAGAAATGAGACTCTGAAGCAGAAAATGGTAAACATCCACAATTTTTGGAGTTCAAATGCCTGGGTATCTTGGTGCTTCTAGTGCTGATACTCTACATGGGGTTTAAATAAAGGACATAATTTACCAGGTATTGAGTGCTGTAAGTGTCCAAAAATTTAACAACATAAGGTTGTCAGGCATTCTTTTTCTAACGGGTTTTTGTTAACAGTGTCAGAATCAAACTTAACTGTAGAATACCTGAATATACACTGAACATTATTGTTTTCTAGGTTTTGAATATAAATAACACTATTTGTCTGTTACCACATCCTATATAATCAAGTTTAACTAAATTTACAGCTACTCAGTGTTCTCAGTCTTACTCAGAGTAAGAATTAAATTGAAACTTTGGAGTACTATTTTTTAAAGTAATTAGACTATTAGTATAGGTAAACTATTACTTTTAATAACCGAGTCTAATTTGAGTAACTAAAACTAAAAAGTGAAGAGCTAAATGGTCTCTAAGGTTTGAAAAGGATCATTGTTGCTACTTTGCACTGGATTTTAACACAAGGGTTCTGTTTATTATAAGTTTGTTACCATAGAAGTATAAACTGAAAGGTAGCAATGATGACTCTGTGTAATACGTTGTATTAAATAAACTTGCCCTGTTAGCACTGCATGCAAAGCTTTATTTACCTTGCAGTAAGCTGTTTTCTGCTGCATTTACAATTCTGCTAAACAGATAAATTAAGGGGTCTCATGACAGTATTATTTACCTTCTCCCTACAAACTGAAAAAAAAAGTTAGTATTTTTAAACCTATTTGCCTGGAGTGCTTACATTAAATTTTCTGTTGGGGACCATCAGATATACCATCAGAGAACGGAAATAGATGAAAGTCAGCCTTATCTTCTTGTTCCTATACTTAAAGGATGGGCAAATATTAAATATTATGTTTAGAATTCATTGTTCTTGCAATCAGTGTTGAATAACCCTTTAAAATATATTCCTGCCCTGCAATAACAGATGAGCTGCCACCAAATTAAATAAATTAAAAGATTTAGTACAATCACATGTAAAGCTTTGACTGTTTGATCTTTTATGTTATACAAACTTACTCTTCCAGAAATCAGTGAGTTTATGCTTCAGGTTAGGTCGAGCTGAACAGGTGCAGCTGAGTGAATGACTTGGCCTGTAATATTGGTGGTGATAGATAAGCTGTGAAGGAAACACTGAGCCTGAACTTCCAGTCTCAGGTTAATTTGTAGGGCTGATAAACTGGGAGGTGTGGGCAGGGAAGAAGTATTTCTGTTTACATAAAGAAGCAGATGTTGTCTGCACTCCAGGTACAAAGGCTGCAAAATGTCATAGTCCAGCCTTTTTATACAATATTTTTGTTAAGGTGTGTAGTTCTGACATGATGCAGATACAACTCCTTCTGTTAACACGGTTCCTTTAAAAAAAAAGTCAAGTAAGATTTCATTTCATATAGAGGTGGTACGATTAATTAGAAATACTAATTTCCACTAAAAGCTGTTTGACAAAACACAGGGTAGGCTCTTCTGTTTGTGAACTTTGTCCCTTTTTGTTGCTCAGCTTGATGCAGGTTTTATTCTTTAGGAGCTTTCAGCCTGGCTCTTGGAAGAAGGATGCTCCGCTTGCAAACATCTGACTCCCTGTCCAGGACACCATATGGCCAAGTGTCCTCCATGAGGGCACATGCCATCAAGCAATATGAGCCACCAAGTTCAGCATAATTTGAAGTTACAAACTCTCTAGCTAAAACATTTAGATGATTTTATTTATCTGAAAAAGTTTTAAAGATACATGTAAGTAATGCAGCTCTTTTATTTGCAGAAGCTCCCTCATTGGCAGACATTGGTACATACCTGGCTTCCACAATGGCATTAACCATTCATACTTTTAGTTTGAGAACACCTAGGAGCACAGAGCAACCTCATCTCTGCTGTGCTCAGTTGAGTGTGCTGTGATTCACAGTTAGGTTTTTGTGTTCTTCCTGGCTGGACAAGTTTCTTGGTCACAGCTTGGTTTTGTGCATGTGTGGTGTGATGCTGTAGGTTCCAATGCCCTGTGACCTGTTCAGTCTTGTTTCCAAAAAATTTTCTCCAGTGCTGAGGTTTAGTTTAAGGCTTTTTGAACGCAGCAGCTGGTGGGACTAGTTCACATGGAAACTAAGTATTGATATTTGGAAAAACTGAAACTATTACTGCAGTTTTAAATAATTGGGCAGTGAGAGCTACTGCTCGTGCCCTTGAGCAGATCACTGTGAAAATATTAGTCTTTATCTCGTTAACTATTTGCTTACATTTTTTCATTTTCTTATTTTTAATTTTTTCTCTTGTTCTTTTTGCTGAGCAGTTGAGTGGGGCAATAAACTTCAAATCCTTTAAGCTGTTTTTCTCAACTCTGCTTTCTAATTAATACTCAAATTCTGATTCCATGGAGTTTTTCTTTCCAGAACGAGCCTCCCATTATGTTTCAATGAAACAAAAATTTGCAAAGAATATTGAGAAATAAAAATAAACAAATTTACAAGAAAACTTAGAAATTATTGAAACATGCTTTAATAGTTTCTTTCCTAGTGGATCTGCTTTATCTGAAAGTCTTTTAGAAGTACATTTTTTTTTAATTACTGTAGCAAAGTTGTAGTACTGTGACGTGGTTTCAAATGAAATATTTTCTAGTTTTTATAAAGGCTCTTATGTAATTAAAAATGGTAAAACAACTGACCAAAGCAAAGAACCAATCAACAAATAAGAAGTAAGCAATGATGTGTAATTGTGAAAGAAACTACTTTTTAGCATCTGAGCTGGACACAATGACTTAGCTGAGAAATTATGAGGTATCTGACAGCAACTGCTGCTGATTTGAAGTTTCATTAGAAAATAGTATTATTTTGCTATTTCTGGCAAAGGTGAACTGAAATGATTTGTGTAATGTGTCTGTAGCACTGCAGGCTGTAATTCGAATATAAATTGTTACTACCAGACCTCTCTGTGCTTTCTCTGTCAGTAGGGAACCAAAGGAAAAGAAAGCAGAAATCCTTTTTCTGAAAGCAGAATCCTTTTTGCATTTATCAGATAATGCTTAC
>VWYP01026923.1:64878-88477 GCA_013400435.1 Pycnonotus jocosus | reverse complement strand
AGGGTAGGGAAAGATAAGGTAGGTTAGGCTAGGGAAGGGTTAGGGTAGGTTTAGGTTGGTTAGGATTATGGTTAGGGTTAGCGTTAAGGTTAGGATTAGTGTTAGGGGAAGTGTAAGGTTAGGGTACGGTAGGGTTAANTTAGGTTGGTTAGGATTATGGTTAGGGTTAGCGTTAAGGTTAGGATTAGTGTTAGGGGAAGTGTAAGGTTAGGGTACGGTAGGGTTAAGGGTAGTTTATGGTTAGGGTTAAGATTAGGGAAGGGAAACATAGGGTAGGGCAGGGTAGGGTACGGTAGGGTAAGGTAGGCCAGGATAATATAGGGTTAAGGTTAGGGTTAGCATTAGGGTAGGGAAAGGTAGGGTATGATAGGTAGGGTAGGGTAGGAGAGGGTATGGTAGGGTGAGGAAGGGTAGGGTTACGGTGCGGTTAAGGTTCAGCTTAATGTTAGGGTTAGCGTTAGGGAAGGCAAAGGTAGGGTAGGGTAGGGAAGGGTAGGATAGGGTAGATTATGTTAGGGTAGGCTAGGGTATGGTAATGTAGGATGTAAGGTAGGGTAGGGTAAGGTGAGGTAGGGAAGGGCAGGGTAGGGTAGGGTTAGGTAGGTGGGGTAGTGTGGAGAAGGGTAGGGTAGGGTAGGGTACAGTAGGGTAAGGTAGTTTATATGGTGGTGTCATGTTTGACCTACAGATACTCTAAGATTACCTAAAAGACACAGACTGAGTGGTCTCTGCTGGAAAAAGCCCTCCTGGTGCAGGCTGCACCCCTCATTGCTGTCTTCTTTGTCTGCACAATTACGCATCTAAACCTGCCCCTCATCATGTTGCAATAATCCTGTGTAGGAATCTCCCAGCCATGGGAGCTGGGAATACAGTGTACAAATCTCTGAAACCAACAAACTCTGCCAGTCTGGCAGCATCCCCTCTCACTACCACTCTTGATGATGAAACCATGCAGAGGGTATCAAAAGCTAGTGTAGCTTTGGAGCCATTAAATCAACATGTCTGGAATTAAAAGGGCATCTGACTTCAAACAAATGGTAATGTGCACTGTGTGGTTGTCACCATTTTTCTCCATTATTGTAATGCTTGGACAAATGAACAGCCTCACATCAAGCCTTCCAGCCAGTTCCATGTGACCTATTTTTCTGCCCTTAGTGATGTTAAAATGTGTAGCACAATATGATTCCAAGCAGTTCTGAGACAATGTTCCTCTGGGGCTGACCTACACTGGTCCAAGCATCTGATGCTTATCTCAGAAAAATGATTGTTCAGAGCTTTTTTCTTCTTGTAAAATGTGTGAAAAGTTGAGAGGTCAGCCAATGAATTGTTACCCAGATATGCTAAAAGCAAACCTTCAACTGTGTGGCATTAGCTGTACAACATGGGACACTGCAGTTAGGAGATGATCTGCTGTGCCAGGGAATATGAACTGGTACTGTCAAAGGCAAGGAGCAGAACTGACTGACATCGTGCAGTACAGAACACTGCAAGGCAGGCCAGGAGACTCCCTCTCATGCATGCAGCTGATTTGATGACAGTGCCAGTCATGTATCTTGCCAAATTATCCTTAAAGGAGAATCCTCATGATTAACTAGACTGACAATAGCTTTTTCTGCATTTCCCACATAGATGAGTTTTGAAGGTTATAAAATTGAGCATCATTGTTTTCTTGTGAACAGAATATGCAATAGAAAGGCTGATGTAAAATAATGCAGCGAGGTTTGTTTCTTTTAAATCTGTGAAGAGGGCGCTTGGAGATATTGGCTGGATAGATTGAAATTCTTTGGTCAAAAATCTTGAAATATTTCAGTTTTCCATAAGGATTTTCTCAGGAAAGATGGAATCTCCTTTGCTCTTGTTTTTAGAGAGATGTGTAGTATTTAGCAATTGCTGCAATATTTTTAAATTATATTTCTCAGTTATTAACTTCATTAAATATTGTAGTTCAATGTTCTTCCCAAAAATCACATATGGAAAATTGACATAAATTTATAATTCCAGAAAAATATTTTCATAGAAGAGAAAATGATTCTTTGATCATTCCAGAACTATAATTCCAATAATATTTGGATTTCAAGGCATTAGTCTTTCACAGATAATTTCTGTTCAATGAAAAAAACCTTGTAAGTGGGTCGTTAAGACAAAAACAAAAAACAAAACAAAAACAAAACAAAACAAAAAATCAGATGCTTATCCAATGATGCCCATTATTTCCTGGTCCAAGAGCAGCAAATAAGCTTCATACCATATTATGCTCTGTGTTTTCTTTCTCAGCCTAACTTTTAACTTTTCAATCTCCTGAGGTAACAGAATGAGTCCCTTGGGCAGCACATTGCACAGAAGGCATGGTTCAAGTTTAATCTAAGATAATCCTCAACAGTAAATGTTTAGGATTTTCTTGGTAGCTTGCATTAAACCTGCAGTTTCTGGCTCAGTACTTGGAATGGTGTTTGAAGAATCGAATGTTCCTGGCTGCCAATCTTGGCATAGCTTTATCCAGCTCTCCTAAACCTACCTTCTGCTCTATGGAACAAAAATATTAGATTAAATAAAAATGCCTGCTTAGGAGAAAATGCTTGAGTTGTTTTGGGGTTTTTTGGCACATATGTGTTTTGAAAGCAAAATAGACTTGTTGAGGGTAAATATTAATGGTGTTGCAGCATTCATTCTATTTACAGCACAGAAAACTGAAATATATTTCAGAAGAGACTCAAATGCTACCCCAAGGTAGACATTATGGGTTTAGCATGGTGGTAGCAAGTTCCTGAGCATCCATATAGAATAACATCATGATTTTTGTGAATTTGCATTGTGTATTACATCATATAGTTGGAAATAATGGACTCTGCAAAGTAATTTTTCATTGTCTCTGACTTTTTTTTTTTTTTAAATAAATGTATAGTGTTGAAGAGAGGGGAGACATCATGTAGAAGAAATCCAAGAATTTATCAAAGTAAATGTCTTTCAGAGGAAGAGTTGATAGCTCTGACTTCCCAACTCAGTGTCATAACAAAACTAGATTTATCATTTGAAGATGATAATACTTATAACAATGCAGGTTGCCTGAGCATGCGTATGTCCAAGTGTTCATCTAACCTTGATCTGGCACAGGAGAGGATTGCCAGCACACACCAGATTAATGTCCCAGATTAAAAACAGGTAAAAAATCCTAGGGACAATTATGCTGCATATTCTGATGAAAAAAATTCATGTGTTTCTGTTTCAAGAGTGAAGATTTAATAAAATAAGCTGATCAATTATGTATTGTTATTGTTCATACAATTAAAATGCTAGATAAACTTGATATGTTTTGTCTCGGTTTGGGCTCTTTTGGTAAGGTTTTTTTGGGGGGTTTTTTTGTAAAAAGACAATTAGGAAATTTTAGTATTCTCGTACCACTACATCAGTTTCCCAAGAATAAATAATTAAAAAGCAAAAATGCTCTAAATATCAAATCAGAAATTCATACTATTTTTACATATATGTTACTCAAGAGATAAAAATAGATGATATTTACAGGAAAGTGAAGATAAATTCTCATGTGGTTAAAAATATAATTTCATGTAGACAGTGTTTTCCAGCAATTATTCTTGAAATTTGCAATAATATATGAGGAACTATAGATGTGATATAATGTTTCCATAGGCATTATAGGAGATGTAATGCATCTACTGCCAACCACAGCCCTTATTTATAACTGGTTGAAATAATAAATTACTGTTTTACTCTGACAAAGAGTTGTGTTCTCCTTGCACATTGTTTATATAGATGTAGCCTGGTGCAGACTGTAAATTAGAAGATTGATTCTAAAGCTCATGAGAATTAATTCTGGAGTAACTTCCAAGTATGAAGAGAGGAGGAACCATCCTGCATTTGTTAAAATTGATGATGTTAAATTTATGCTTGGGGTTAGGTGATCAGCTAAGGTGGAAACTGAGCTAGGAAAACTCCTCTGTTCTCTGTTTCAAACTATGCTGCTCTTAGACCTTTATTCTATGCCTAATATATTGTTTGCTGGTAGCCAGGCTGAAATACTCAACAAGACAAATGCAAGTAGTAAGAATAACACCCTGCTATCTATCTGGCTTTGCGTGCCTAAGAGTTAGACAGGAATAGCCAGTCCCCATCCTATAAAACCCATACTGCTTCTTTCTACTGTCTATGAAGGCCTTTTAAAGAAACAGCCCATAATTAGCTGACTAATATATTTACCTGGTTTTGGTGCATCAAACATAAGGCACTGTTTGATAAATATATATAGGTCACACTAATTAAGTACAAAAATGCATTATTTGAAGTCTATTTGAACAGTTTCTATATTTAAAGCCAATAAAATTGACTTTGCAGTCATACAGATGTTGAAATGTCTTGTCCCATTTGCCTTATAAGTTTATAATCAGGTATACAGAGCTGCTCTATATTATTGGAAAAAAAAAAGGAAAATATATATCAGAAATGTGTGGATTCAAATCTGGTGGATTGTGTTATTATTTTGTTATTTCTGTAGCTTCAAAGGTAAAAAATGTCTCATTGTGCCAGTCTTTCAAACTCAATACTTTTTAAGGACCCACATTTTTGAATTTGTCTGGGTGATCAGATTTTGAGTTATTAGGATTGAGTGGTCACAACACAACAAATTGCTGAATACCATCTACGAGCTGGTCGTTTAAGAGAATCTGTTCCCTTTCTGGGACTTTCCTGGTCTTTGTGGTAAGTGATGGGTTCATTTACATGTGCAGCAGTGTTATAAATAGTGCATTTAATGTTGTTGTCACTGTAGTAAATGTTCATGAATGGGACCACTTTCTGCTCCCAGGTTGGTTTCGGGGGTTTTTTTGTGGAAAATTATTTTACCTTGAACAAGACCTTTCCCTTTTGCCCATTGGCTGCTTGCCCTGTTCTTTATATTTTCATATGTGTATGTCTATGTTGTCATCTCTTGTCTCTATAAGAAAACTGAAACTGGCTTGAAGAGAGAAAAAAGCTTCTCTAAATGTAGAAGGAATTTGGCTATTAAATACCCATTAGTTCTATGTTTAAACCTATACATTGTTTGAATGTATTAATTGTCATTAATTCATCCTCTTTGTTAAATAAAAGTTGTCTCCATCACCTTATAAGAGTTGTTTAGCTCTCCACAAAAATGTGACAATTTAGAGATCATAGCAGCCTCTTTAATTTTAGGGCAGAAGATTTCCATTGTTAGAAATGTATCTAAAAACCTATAGGCATTTGATTACCCCTTCCAGGGACAATCATCTTGTTAATTTGTAAATGTCTTAGCATTTGTTAAACTTCACTGTCTCTATTAATATCAGGCATTTCCAAAATTTATTTTTGCATGTAAGAGTGTGCAAGTTTCTGTGAAATGTGTGAAGAATTCACAGAAAATATTGAGAGTAATGCAATTCCCCCAAAATCTTCCACGCATTTTATATTTTCATGTGCTTTTAATATATTTCTGAGAAAATTCAGAAATAAGTGTAAAATCTGAATCCCTAAAACAGTAAAAAAAATCATTTTATCTGTTCAATACCCTTGGCTTAGATTAAGATAAAAATTGTAGTAACTTATAAAAAGGCCAAAAGTTATGTTAGACCAGTAAGTATTGAGGTAACAGTGTAGTCAGCATCGATAATAAAAGGTGAAATTGTCAGGTTCTTAAACCCAGGAAATAATTCTTTGAAACTCAAAGCATGTTTAATGTAAAAATTAAGCTAGGCTCTGTTTTTATTTATGCTACCTAATTGTGTGTCAGTGTAACTTTTTCATCCTAAGTAGACTCACATCTCTGTCTCTGGAGGAATAATGTAAAGTTGTTGGTACTGGAGCACATGACTGCTGTGTACCACCTCTTTTTCCATGCTCTGTGTACTGAAGGTCAATATTAGTTAGATGTGTCATTACCTCACACACTATTTGGAATAGGTTTGCTTACTCGTGAAACAGAATGTCTAAAGTTCCCCTCCTCTGCATAGTAACTGATTTCCACAGTCTGTTCTTCAACCTTAATTCAAAATTACTGACAGTGATTATTTATGCATGAACATTTTAGACAAACTGCACTATGCAGCTGACTTCTTAGTTGGTATACACTGTAAATCAAAGGTGTATTTGACAGTACATGAAAGATTATTTTGGAAACTAATTACAAATTAACAAATCATAAATATGGATATGCACAATGCTGTGAAAAATGTCTTTGTTTATATTGGGGCTAGAAAGATTCTCAGTCCTTACTGAATTTTTCAAAATTCTTGCTAAATACTGTCTTCAGTGATAGGTTTGGGTCTTCCAAATTAACTTCTTCAATTAAATAAACCAAACAACATCTCACATTCTCTGAAAGTACCTCTTCCCCTTTCATTTGGCACACATTATTCCTTGTATTTGTGTAGTAAAATAACTTTCTTGAATCATTTAATACCATAGTCGCTCTTTTAGCTGCGTTACTCAATCATGATTCAGAATGAATAGCTGGATGCCTTATCAGAAGTACTTAGAATTTAGTCTCTTCCTAGTAACTCAGATCAAATATTAATTCTTTTGGAGACTGAAAATCCACTCAGTGCATTTAAAAGCACAGGAAGCTTTAGACTTTTAGGTAGCTGGAGATCAAACAGAGTGTAAAGATAGCACAACGAAATATTTAAAAATTTTGAATTTGAATTAAAATTCAGCAGATGTTTTTTCTGAGATATATTTTGGGGGGTTTTTTCTTCCCCAATGAATGCTCATAGGTTTTATTTTAATATAAATGCTGACTGCTTTTGCTGCTTTCATTGCTTCAGTCCTAAAAGTTTTTAATGCAACTCTATGCAAAGCTCAGCATATTTCTTTGACTGAAGAGATTTTAATTGTATATTTTGTATTTGCCAAGAATAATTCTGCTGAACTACATTCCTTGGTTACTGGCTGCTATCAGTGCATGCAACCTTACATTGACAGGATTAATTTTGTCTGAATTTTCTGTCTCAAACTGTAACAGGCAAGGTGAACAGCTGAGAATTTAAGGCCCCTGAGTCAATAAATATAGATGGCAAGTGGCATGTCCTAATTGGGTTTTATCTTAGACTAATATAAATATTTAAGGTAGATGGGTAAACTGTTTTCTGGGGCTATTTATCTCTTTATATGAGCAATGGGAGGAGACTATTTTACAAACAGGATAGGCCCTTCAGTGACATTTTCCCTGTAGAACATTCCCGAGCATTTTAGGACAAATATGCATTTTCATTATTCCCCAAGTATTTTCTTAATTGGTGAATTTTTAATCTAGGCAGAATTTCTGAAGGAAAAACAGCACTTTCCTCCCATTTTTTTTTTCCTGAAAATAATTTCAGGGAGTTTTTTAAACTCTGCTCTTTCTCAGTTTCTTAAGTATAGATATCACATCTCATGATCAATCTCTTCCTTAAGCTTTATGAGTTTTATTAGTGAGGGTTAAATTCTCACAGTGTAGAAAATTCAGGGGAAAAAAATAAATTCCTAAAAGAAAAGAATGTGAGAAAGTAATTATTCTTCATGGGCACTTTTCATCAGCCATGTATAAAGAGGCAATACTACTCGGTAAGAAAGTCTCGATGTCCCTATCCACAAATGAATGTGCTGATCAATAGACTAAGAATGACTTTTATGGGGCTGATAATTGATTATGTATATGAATATGGAAGGAGGACCATGTGATAGAGTACCAGCATTGTCACATGGAGCCATAACTTACTCTACAGAACAATTCAAGAAAAATTATATGATAGTACTTTCTGAGCCATATCTTTGAACCTAATAACCTATGACTAAAGTAAAATTAATGACACTTCTATGACACTTCAATTAGACTAACAATATATTTGCTGTTACATTCATGCTATCAGAAACAGTAAAGAAATGACTATTAAAATTTTTACAGCAAAGTTCTAGCCAACATAAAATGGTGAGGAAAAGAATTAATTTCTCATGATAAGCATAAAAATGAATTCTATTAGGATAGAAGGAAGGATTCTCAGTAATATGAAATCACCACGTTTTTATTCTGAATATAATTTCACATAAATACCACCAAGAACCTATCTGACTTGACTGAAGCCTAAATAAACTTCAAGAAATAAGCTGTAAACTCCAAATGTAATTATATTTTCTTCTATTCCTCATTAATAGTTTTTCTTGAAAAGGTGAGGATACTTCACAGGTAAAATATATGCCTTGTAAGTCATTACCTCATTTTATCCCTGTAGGTCAGTCCCAGTAAGGAATTTGTCGCTATGTGCCTTCTCTTGCTGGCCCCGGCTAGCCCTGGCACACAGGCGGCACGTGAAGGTCTGGCTCCGTCTTCGGGAGGACCTCGCCTTCCCTTGTGGGTTTTTGGCCCCCGTCGGGGAGAAGCACAGGGATGGTGAAGGAAAAACAGGGGACTCTCAGAGGGGACAACTGCAGAGGTTTATTGTGAGGTCCTCAACCTCCGAATGTCTGCCTCTNAAACCAACTCAAAGGAGGGAAAATACATGGGGGAGATAGGAATGAACCAAAGGGAGAACTGGGGTACATAAAACTGTAAAATTACGAAAAACTGGAATACAAAATCGGAACATAACTTGAAAAGGCACCACTACAGGAATTCATGCACCTAAATAGGTGACACCCAGAAGGAGTCATTTGGTCCCTGTGCAGAGGATGATTTAGACATCTCAGTGGGAATCAGAGCAGTCACAGTGTTGAGCAATAAGCAGAAAATCATCTACTGATAGCCAAAAGGCTGATGTACACATGATATTTTTTTTAATTGCTTCAGATCAGCATAAGACATTTCTGCTGCTTGTTTATGACCCAGAAAAAAAGATTTTTGAAGAAGTTTGGCTTCAGCATTAGGAACCACAGGATTAAGATTACAGAACTACAGATTTTAAAGATTAGTATTAGACTTTAGTCGTGAAGTTTTAATGGTCTAGATTCTACCAGACAGCATGACAAAATTGACTTTAAGAGTGCTAAGTGCCATTTATGGCTGGGGTCATTAGAAACTAATCAATTCATGATAGGAAAGGGAGACAGATATGCAAAAGACAATTAGAGACAGGATCAAGGAAGATCTTTGTTTGGTGGTGACCCTGTGGCAAAGACTAAAAAGATTTTTCAGCAGGAGAAAATGATTTAGAGTTCAGATTTGAGCTGAGACTGGAAAGACTGATGGGTTATGATCGTTCTGATATTTTATGGTCTACCAGACCAGTGACTGAGATCAGGAATAGGATTTAATCAAGCAGGAACCAACAGGAACAAATACAAAGGTTGTGTCTTCCTGAGAAAATAATATAAAATAAAATATAAAATCATAAAAACAACCAAATCTATCTTAAACCTGAGTAGAAACAGATACATAAACCAGTTAGGATTAAGTTGAGGCCTAACTCATGAGATTGGTGGAGAGATATTTAGAGAGATATAAGTCTAGTAAGAATTTCAAAACTGTGATTAGAATTGTGGATATTGGCACTGGGTTTGGCCCATGAGCCAGCTGGAGCTGATAAATCTAAGCTATGTTTGTTCTGATAGCTGCAAATTGAATTTGGGACTAGGCAGAGACTACTGGTGTGGAGGCTGTGGATCTTTCATTCATTCCTGGACTTGCTTCAGTTGCTATTCTATTCTAATGCCCACCTATTCAGTTGCTTTTATTATTGGAAGACTTGATGGAAGATGCTGGTCTCATGTTAGGACATGAGCCCTTAAGGGTTGGCTGGGCAAAATTTGCTGCTGTTTTTCAAATTCCCAGATCTTTTGATACCAGAATGGAAGCTCTAAAATCAATTAATCACTCATTGATGTGAGTGTATGTTTGAGGATTTATTTGGTTTTCTTTGAATGGTAATGAATAATGCTTCCCTCAGATTGTGTAGAAAACTTGGTCATTAAATTGAATAAAATAATTATGGAATTCACTGAAAACCCACTACTGAAATTCACAAATAGTCAGACTATTTTTATAAGCTATTAATTTTGAAAATTTCATAAAATATAGCACATAGAAGTTGAAAGAATTTTCCTAAATACATAGAAACATCTGTTGTTTGTGCCTTGCCTTTATTGTTTCTTAGGTTTTGTTTTTAAATTGGTGATCCTCTGTATAGTTTTCTTAGAAGGGTTATAACTGCTATGTCCTTATTATGATGATGAACAGAGAGAGGAACAAAAATAGTTCATCACTTGATTATACTAACTATTTTAAAGCCTCAAAAATTCATTTTATTAAGATATTGCTCATGTCAGTGACATTTGCCTTCTATATTTGCAGTTTTATCAACTCCTTTACCATCATATATTACAAAATTAAGTGCACATTTTCCTGCACTTTTCTTTCAAAAAATAAGATTAATCCTTTTCTCATTTTCTAATGTCAATTGTGAGAAAATTGCAGAGAACACTAAAATTCAAAATAATTCAGTACCATATAGAAAAATCCATCAGCCTTTTCTGTCACAGCTAGCACTCCAAACAGCACGGACTGTAAGAATTCCAACCAGTAACTATCAAAATGGCTCATTTATGTTCTAAAAGCTAAGAAAAAAAAGACCACCACCACCCCCCAGAAAAACGTAAACCAATTCAACCAAACAACAACAACAACAAAAAAAATCCCCAAAACCACCACCACAAAAAGAACCAAAAAAGAAACCAACAAAACATAGGGAAAAAAATTAGAGTGAAAATCTAAAAGAAACACCTTTTGTGCTAGTAATCCAGAAATCAAAGCATGGGCCATCTCTTCCAATTAATATTGTATAGTTTCAAAGGCCATGGGCTACTTCTAGTCATGGTTTAATTATATTAATATCTTCACTGGGGGACACAAAGATGGATTGATATAAATAGCTGACAACTTCTTTAATTTTTCTCCAGAGAAATAACGGTCTGAAGTAAACACTGACCTAAATGTTAATTGAGTTTCTTGAATTTTTAAGAAAGCAAAACTTGGAGCACAGATGACAGAATTAATGAGAGTGTAAATCAAGGTATATGGCCCTTTTATTTCTTTTCAGCCTTACATAACTTCAGGTGAGACACAGCTTTTCATTTAGCATGTCTTGATATTGTCATATGTCACACTCAGGCTACCATTGTAATTTTGATGATGGAGATGAAATAAACATAGTGCTTTAGAAGGCATGACCTGCCCAGAGATCTTTTTAGTTTTGCTGATATCACCCTGTCATTAACAGTTTTGTCTGAAAAAAAATAGTGATGTTCATGGGATAATCTGAGGGAGGCAAGAGAAGCCCAGTATAGAGTATATCATATACATTGAAGGACTCAGGCAGGAGTGTTACCTTAAGATTTGGTTGAAACCTCATTTAGTGCTGCATACAATAGCATTATCCACAAAAATCACTCAACATGGTGTACAATGGCATTATACTGCTAACATAAATTTTGTGATATTGCTGTGAAATTTAACATGAGTTTGGGATCAAAAGGAGATGCTCCCTTCAGCTAAAGTTTGAAATGTCATGAGTAGTGTAAATAGTAGATAGAAGCAGGTTCTCAGCTTTGTATCCATTCAAAGCTCACAGTAAGTCCATAACTGCTGGTGTGGCACATGTATAATTATATCAATAATTATTGCCTGAATAGTGAGCTCAAATGAAATAATTAAACAGGAGGAGCATTGATTTTGTTTCAAGATGAGGCCAGATACTTTGAGTAGGATTCCTGTCTTTTGATACCCACCCTAGAGATCAATATTTCAGAGGTAATTACCCAAATCTCTTTTGTAGTGAGGGGAGATAAAGTCGTGGGAGAGAAATAAGCACTTATAGATTAGAATTAATCTGATTTTTTGAACAAGAAAACTTGTGCCCTATCCACACATTTACAAACTGACTGCAGGCAACTGACCTAGGGGGTCAGATAAAACCTGTCTTAAATGTTCAGGGCAGCTTATAAGTGTATCAGACATCTGGACACTTCTAGAGCAACAATGGAAAAAAATATTCAGGCTTATAGAGGCAACAATATAACATATGACTTCAAGCATTTTCTAGTAAACATAATGTCAAACATAAATTAACAGTGTACTAAAGGGTGGATAGAAAAGCTCTGAAGGTGCAGAATACAATTGAGGATGCTGGAGCTTATTTCATGGTTCCACAAATACACAGTTAAGCTAGAATCTGGCTTGATATAATACAGGCTTAAAAATAGGATCTCACCAGCCTTAGGATTTAGAAAAAGTGGAAATTTGATGAAATAAATTGCAGGGAAAACTAAAGTATTTTCTTCTGCTAAACCACAAGAAATTCACGTTACCCAAGGGAGATTTATAGTACATAGCAGAGGTTTGTACCTCAGCTAATTGTGTATATGTCCTCTACTGTCAATACTTATAAAGTGGAACTTTTGTGGTAATACTAGTTTCATCCTCAAGTAGACTTCTAAACCAGACTATTTGCTACCTTGGAAGACAGCTGTAATTTGATTTTGTCAGATGTCTGTATTTAACCTATAAAATGAATAGCAGTCAGAGGTAACACCAGAAAAATACATATTTTTCCCTTTACTTCCCTTTTAATGCCCTTTTTGTTAATTTTTTTCAAGATCTCTATTCTTATAGGTGCAATATAATTAAATACACGTATAAGAAAGTGTTTCTGTGTTCTGTGGGAGCATTATTGCTAAGACTGAAATTGAACTCCCTTCGCTAATTCTGTGAAATTCCTTATCTAAAAATCTCAAATCTCAAAGTCGCTCCTTAAGATGTAAGCTTGGCTCTCATCTTCATAAATGAGAAATTAATGGAATTACATAGATTTGAAAGGACTTTTCCCCTTTATCTCTCATTTTTGTAGCTATCAGTTTGTTCATAGAACACAATATTTACTTTTATATAAACACAGTGTTGTAGTAAAGACTAACATTCAAAAACTTCCTTTCAGTAGGAGATAAACCAAATTCCAACATTACCACAAACTTCTGCTGACTCAATAGAGATCTGAATTCCATTTTTCTCTTCCACAACTTTCCATTATTTAGTACTGTTTTCTGTCTGTTCGGTAAGAAAAATTTGGGAAGAGTAATTTGCTTCTTGAGAATTTTGTGGTGTAAGATAAGTAGACAGATAGGTAAAGGCTAGAGAATAGGGAACAGATGAAGTGAGATGTAATATTAAACCTTTAATATTAGTGCTTTGAATAACATTATTGTCTTTGGAGGCAGCATTAATTTTTTCACTGCAAGTTTAGGTCTCTGAGTGATGTTTAATGAGGAATAGATAGGAGTCTCACAGAGAAGTGCCCCAGTCAAGTATTCATATATATCGATAGGATTGCTCCTGATTCTTTTCTTCAGGCTGAACAGTCCCAACTCTCTCAGCTTTTCTTCATATAAGAGATGTTTCAGTGCCTTCATCATCTTTGAGGCCCTTTGATGGACTTGCTCCTGCATGTCCATCTGTCTCTTGGAGTGAGAATCCCAGAGTTGGACTCAGCTTTCAAGCTGTCTCTTACCACTGCTGTGCAGATGGGAAGATAACTTTCTTTGATTTGTTAAAAATGCTCTTGTGAGGAGGTGATGAGAGGTGGCAGAAATTCTCTCTTTTTCAGGAGGAGTACATGAAAGCAACCCAAAGCCATTTGGTCAGGAAAGTGAAAAAATATGGATCCACCTCCCTTTAAGTATATCCTCCATGGTGTCACATATATGTGATGAGCACTGCAGTAAAGCAAACCTCTGTCCCTTTAAATAGTGTAGGTAGAAATTACAGATCCACAGTGACTGAGCAAACAGGATTATTTTTACATGGCATTGAGCATTCTTGGCAGATTCCTAGTTGTTACTCCCCTCTAGCTATGACTGCACACCTGCAGATTTGAGATCTTAATTTGCTAGAGTGATGAACAGAATAAATTCTAGAGTCTTTTATCCAAATGTACCAGTTTGTTTATAGGGGCATAGTGTAGGAAATACATTTCTGTTTGGATTTATTTTCTATTGTTTTTACAGTTTATGGTTTTTCTTCTGCCTGACTTTATTCCATAGCACACATTTCAACTGCACCTTGTTAGACAAACCCAGAGAGCTGATGTTCTTGTGATGAGTGAGTGGCCTCTAAAGTTCCCTAAAATGAGTCCATTAATTTTCCTCTGAGTTTTAATTTACTAATTATTTGCCTATTTGATTCCATGTTATTCCTTGTATGCACAAATTATAATTACATCGTTGAATTACACCATTTTTCTTTAAGATAAATTAGTTACAGTATTCTAGCTCCCTTCAAGCACTGCAGACCTTTTTGTATTTAAAAGATGTTGTTTACTATGCTATATCTTAACTTTAACTTTTGAACAAGAGGTTGAGAAACTCATCTGTTTCTCTAACATCTGAGCTCTTCATATAGCTTGCATTTTACTTTTTTCCTGTTTATATATAATATTAATTTTGAGCTCAGAATTAGAATATCCATGTACATATTTACATATATTTGTACATATATAAACATATATAGCCACAGTATGTCAGAATTCAGCTAAAATACATTCTTCTCTTCCTAATAAAGTTTTCCTTTCAAAGTTTGCCACTGCAAAACTGTAGTGCATCTGATCTCTGCAAAAAATCAATAGAGCTCAGGTAAGTAGAAAACTCTGCTCAGCTGAGCAAACAGAAAAAAAAAAAAGGGGATATGATGATCCTCACTTATAGAATCAGAACTACTATTTTTATGAATAACAAATTTATACATTAGTTTTGTTGTCTGCCATAGGTAGAAATGAATTTTGGAATACAATGATACTCTTTTCAGTTAATTGTTATTTAATTTTTTTTCTATCATATATTATTTTCTAACTGAAGCATAGCAGTGTTTTAATATAGATGCTGTGCAAAAAAATATAAAAGCACATAGTAATATTTATGTATAACACAATAAATTAGAACAACCTTTGAAAATTGTTATTAATATGAGTGAATTTAGAATGATGTAGTGTCACTGTATAGGGTATTTCAAAATTACCAGAAATACTCAGCTCTAAGGGAAATGGCAGTGAATCAGTAAATTCAGCATGGCTGAACGAGCAAGTCTTATAATAGTTAATTTTTATGTAAAGGTGCCGTGCATGGCACCTAAATGTAGCTTCCTTCTAGTTATGAGAATCAAGCAATTCTTACTTTTGACAAGTACTTTCAGGTGGAAAAAAATAGCGGAGAAGCAAAAGCTTCTCAGGACTGTTGATGAGTTTAGTCTTATGATAAGAGATAAGGATAAAATAAAATTGTACAGAAGATAGAGAGTGTGTGGCATAATCACAATAAATTTAGCATAGCTTTGTGTACATTTTATAAGAGTAATACCACAATTGGAAGTAAAAAAAAAAAAAGGGAAATAAAACAATTCACCATTTGCTGAAACACTATAGTATAGCAGTGATCTGCAGCCCTCCTGCAGACCAAGACACAAACACAGGACACCACCTTCCCATCAGTATGAGAGTGTTTGCAGACTAATATGACTGATTCTGTTTGCTTTCACGATACACAAGAGTTTGTCTATTTTGAAATCACAAAGAAGGGATTATCCTGCAAACAGTCATGGTATAGGTTTGCTAAAGAAAAATCCTTATGTATCTTACAAGCTGCATTCTAAAACACTTCAGTCTGTCTTAAAAAGAAGAGCATTTAAGTCTTTCCCTTTTGTTTTAACAGTGTCCCTAGAGAATTTTTTTTTAATCTTTTTTCACTTTAGCTTGTGTCTTAAAAGAAAAATGCCTGCCTAGATACTCATTTGCAGAGACAGTTTCAGTGTAGTGCCCTGTAATTAATGGGTTCAAAACTAATCAAAGACATAAAAGACTTTAATGACATGTTATAAAGAAAGTAGAATGAAAGAAATCTACAATAATCATCCTTAGATGGGTTTATACTCATTTCAAGTGAAAATTTTAATAGATGGATTAGCTTAATTGATAAAGATGTGATCCTTCTTGAACTTTTTGGGTCTAATTAATGGAGATGAGTCTTGGAAACATACCTGTTAATCAAATCTGTTAGGCATTTATGAGTAATCTTCCTTGTCTGTCTCTAAGGACTACATTTAGAAAGTGAGTTTCTGCTCCTTATTTAAAGCATTCTAGCAGTATGTTAGCTGAAGCACTCTAATCGCTCCTGCTTGAGGGTTTGTGACACTAAATGACAAACTGGAACATGCAAAGCAATGAAGCAAAGATGAGAGGAGCTGCCAAATTTGTGACAACATGTGATTATGTAGACACCACTCTTGCTTATAGATCCTGAAATAATTTGAGTAACATCTGGCAGTGAAGTGGACTAGATCTATCAATTTATTCTATTGGAGAAATTTGCTAAATTCTGTGGCAAACATAGCTATTAAGATTTATTTTCAGCATTTTTAAAAATCTATTTTCTCTTAGTAATTCTGGGTATGGTTCAGTAAATTATATTGTTTCCTTATTTCTTTGCTGCTATGCTGACACTTACAGCCAGAGTTCCCTCCCCATTCAAGTGGAATACCACTTGTTCTTGTGCATAACTTGACAGTTGGCATTTGAATTGGTTGCTAGTATATCTTTATTATTAAGCACATGGAATTATTTATTTTTGGCAGATTTGCATGTATGCTGGGTGTTACCTACTCTGATAACTTGAAAGACTAAGTGCAAGTCTGACCCCCCAAAAATGGTCCTAAAGTTCTACTAATGAATGGACTTACTGGTGACAAACTTAAATGCAAAAAATTTCAATTATTTAAACAAGTAGGGTTTTAAAGCATTGTAGGGAACCGTAGTTTGGCAGAAGACTATGTTTGCTAAAATTATGCTAAGACAATAACTTCGTTTTGGGTATCTTGTATTTTCTATATTATCAGGGAAAGCTTAAGAGACAGATTGCTGAGTTTTTTCATTCCTGAAAAAAACCCAATTAATCAGCTACTTGGTTTTAATATCTGAAATGACAGTCAAGTGACATAATGCCCCAAATAAGAAGTGCAGCTAGTTCTGGCCCAAGGAATCTGTCTTTCATACCTCTTGCTTGATAATACCTTAGAGGCCCTCTCCAGCCTGCCCACGCTCCAATCCATCTCTACTCCATTCTCTCACTTCAGTAATTATCACTGCATACAAATGTAATAATGCAGGAGAAGAGGCCTTTTCTCCAAGGAATTTTATAAGGACACCATAAGTCACATATGTAAATTATATTTCTTTTTTGAAACTAAGATGGATACAAGGGTGATTGCCACCTGAGTGTATTGTGCTCAGCTGTGTCTTTTGTCTGTATCACATGGTAAAGAAATGCAGTCAACTGCTTCTCCCTTCTTTCTCTAGTGAATTAGTGTCTGCATAGGAAAATGAGATAGTGTTCATATAGAAAATGGCAATTTTACAAAAAAATTCCCCTGACATGGACATATACAGAGATGTTAAGACTGAGTACCTCATTTTTTCCCTTTAGTTTTCTAAACATATATATTATAGGGATGTTATAGTCAGGGTTGTAACTAGAGTTCATAAAATCATCTTTTAGATGGTATTTGGGAGATATCAGCCCTTTCTGTGAAAAAGCCTATCACAGCATCCATTCATCCTTACAGAAGCAAATGCTCTGTCAGTGATCTGAGCTAAAGAGCAAAAATAGCTCAAATGAAGCTTCTTTATGTGGGTTCTTCCCCCTTTCTCCCTTCATTTTCATGGCAGTAACCCATCTCTCTAGCGTAAATGGCACAGTGCTATCTCACCATATCCTCTTCTGATGTCTGCCTTTGTGTCTCAAGAGTTCTATGGTTTTCTAAAACATCAGGAAGGCTGCAGCACGAGGCGAACACAGCAGGGTACCTCCATCTGCTTCTTGTTGAGCAAGAAGCAACTCAAATAAGGCTATGTTGTCTTACTGTTCCCTTGGACTCACACAACCCATGGCAGAAGACAGCAGTGCTCTGCAGAAACAGCAGCTATTAGCAAATGCAAATGTCAGGGAGATGTTTCTGCTTCTGCATCCAACTGTGCCACAGCTCTGCTTGTGTCCACAGGGCTGCCCAAAAGGCAGAGTGGTTGACGTGGTCCCTTGATGGATCTTGCCAAAAGATTGCTCCACCTCGAGCCAAAGTGAAACTCCAGGTCTTGCTGTGTGTATAACAGCCCTGAAGACTCAGCAGTAGCTCTTGGGCAAGTGTCTTGCCTCTGTTTAATTTGCTTTTAAGGACATGGTAATTTTGTCCTGTTAAGAGTAAACACATCTAAATAGTCACAGAGCGCTAATAATCTGAATAAGCAAGCATTCTTCAGTCTTGGGTTTTTGGGGTTTTTCCATTTGCTTCGAACTGGACTATAAATGTTATGCATGTGCAATTCCATCAAAATATGTAAGGGCTAGGAATTCAGTATACTCACACCTCACAGTAAATTCAGGAAAGTCGTCCAGTCAGGATTCTTGCTCTTTCTGAAGAATAGTACCGTTTGTGCGAGGCTCTAAAATTCTATACCTGAAGAATAGATAAACCTAGACTGGGTTATAGGCAATACCTTCTTATAAGGTATTTGTATTTACAAAAATGAAAACCAGCTTTCCTGTAAAAATTCTGGTTCTCTTCCAGATGGTGACAGGTTTGCAATACTGTGGAATTTCATAATAATCTCCTTATGCTGCCTGGCTAATATAGCTATTACCCTGATTTGACATGTGTCAAAATATCCCTATAGTCTCTGTCATGATGCTTAATGCACCTCAGATGATAAGTTGCCTTAGGTCTTCAGCAAGTGTGAGTGAAGAATATTAAGTGAGCATGATGTTAGTTCCTAGTTCTATAAAGGTTAAAACATGATGTTTTTAATAGACTTGTGATATATCATCACAGTTTAGATCTATTGCTGTTAAAACATGTTTGATAATGATGGTAAGAACTATACATTGTATCTACATAAGGTTTTAAGAATATAAATTTTTCAAAATATTGTACAATCAATATTTTTAGAAACCACACTTCCCCAAGATCAAATTTTTATAATTCACTGGGGCTTAGCTTTTCAATTGCAACGTTAGCACCAAACTCATTATTTTAGGATGCAACCCTCTCAATATTAACTGCAAATAAGTTTTTGTATTTTTTAATATACTAAAAGATCAAGTATAGGAACTTTTAAAGCATGTAAAATTTGAGGTAAAAGCCTTAAAATCTGTCATCATTGCAGATTTTGAATCCACAATCATATAGGAAGTCACTACATACCTGACTGGTCTCAGCAATTCCCAAAAAGATTTGCCTTCTTTAGCAAGAGACATATTCATGCAAATAAAATTCAAGAGAATGTCCATTTCCATAAATGCAAGAAAACCCCCAGTGTTTTCACAAACTGAAAACAGACTTTGATTATTGGGGTTTTTTTCTTCTTAAAATTTTCATGGAACTTGTTTTGGGGATTGCTGAAAACAAGAATAAACAGCACTTCCAGCAGTAAAACCATCTTGCCCTATATATAAAAAGTTATCTTTAGAAATCTCCTCCTTGTAGGCTTCAAAAATAATTTGTCTTTCCAGAACTCATTGCATATGATTGATTGGGATGATGGTATTATGGTAACAGCTGGACTCTCTGCATGAAACAATTACTGCCAGTGAGGAAAGATGTGAGCAATTGGGTACAAGCCTAATGGAGACAGAAGGGAAGATTTTCAACCCAGAGGTAATAATAGAGGGCTATGATTTAATTATTTCTAAACTGAGTAAAGCTAATAAATCTTCTAAATCTAAACTAGACTTGATTAAATATGAACTACCTAAAAAAAGGTTTAAATTTTGATCTTTTTATTCAAAGTTTTCCAGAGAGAAGACACTTCCTACTAAAATGAATGCCAAAGTTATCTAAAGTTTTTTTTCATTATTCTTTAAGTTAATGCTATTTTTTCCTGTTAAGAAGTGGACTTTAGTGTTTTCTTCTGGTAAAAAGAGCAAAATCTATTTTTAAATTCTATCCTATCATTTACCCCAGTGAAAAAAGCACAGAATAATGAAAGACTCAGAGAAGCTCACTATAGTATTCAATCATTCTGTTAGAATTTTTGTACACACATCCTCATGACCTCACATTCGCTGGATTTGTACAGCTAATCACATTAAAAAAATTATGTCTTTTTGATACTGGAAGGAAAAAACCAAACAAAACGAGAATTTAAATAATAAAATCCCTATTTCCCAGGGCCTTATTTCCCTTTCAGATGCTTCTTTAAGAAGATATAGTGTATGAGTTATCCAAGAAAATATTCCAATTAAATTATTGCAAGATAATGATAACAACAATAACAACAACAACAACAAAAATTCAGTCCTCCACATTTTTAATACTTAAAACTTCATTTAGCAATAGATTCAGAAAGGTTCTTATAGTGACAGCAGACTATAAAATTTTGGGACAAAAAATAGAAGCTACTTGAAATTCAGAGTCGTCTTATGTAGTTTCTTCAATGCATAAAACTGATTTGCTGCAATTTTTTAATGCAAAAATCAGTTTGTCTTGTGAGATGGAAGGTACAGAAGCTATTGTATGTTATTACTGGTTGGTGATAAAAATAAAAAAGTTAAAAACCTAGAAAAATTTGAAAGATAGTTTTATAATAAGCTTATGATATAACTATTGATATTAAAATGAAAGTCACCTTTGGATTTGCAAATTTGGCATGCAAAATGACTTTTGCTTCTTGGATGAGCAGTGGGTTTTAGAAGCCAGAAAATATTTTGTGACTCTTCAGACATGGGACAACACCACCAACAAATGGTACTTTCTAGATTCTGCAACAATGATCTATTCAGCAATGCATTTTTCTAGAAAAAACATTTGAGTTTTATTCTAAGGAAGATGAAACTATCAGTTAGTCCAAGCAAATGTTACTAAAAAAAAGATGTAACCAAAGTAAAATAACAACAAAGTTTTAAAGTTACACATTTCTCTACAGATGTAATAAAAAGTAAGCAAAAGAAGGAGAGAGAGAGAAAATAAACCCAGCTTGATCTTTGGGGGCTTTTTGTTGTTCACAAAAGTAGGAGTCCTGAATTCAGTTCCCTCTTCTGTGTGCTTAAATTTCAATCTAGATTGCCTTCTTTCCAGGAGCCACTTCGAGTCTTTGATATTGAATTCTTCTGTCTGTTAGGAGTCTTTTTAACAAATGATTTTTTTAACCCTCTAAAAGTCAACTAAATTATTTTTTCTTTATCTGGACGATGAAATGAAATAAACCTGGAGCAGGCCAAGCTTTTGGATCACACCAAATGGGAGAGCACACCAGTTTCGGACCCTCATTAGAAGATGTACAAACTGACAAGATCAGTAGGGGCAGGCTAGGGTACTAACACATGGATTGTGTGGGGAGAGGATGGGCATGTTGGATTTTTCCTTCAGAAAAGAACACTAAGAGTGGATTTGTCTCCCGTGTTTCATTACTTAGTGGGGTGGATGCACCAGATGGAGCCATACTCCTCCCAGAGGTGCAGGGTGGAAGGACAAAGTGCTGGTCACAATTTGCAGAATGAGAAATTGCAGCTGGATACAAGGAGGAACCCCCGTGAAAGTGACGGTCCTGGAAAAAGTTGTCCAGGGAGACTGTGGTGTATCTATCTCTGAAATCTCTCAGAAATTAATTCACTTAACTTGCTCAGTAGCACATACTTTTAAATTTTTCTCTGTGATGCAAAGAGATGAGGACTTCTACGACAGAAAAAAAATCAATATGTGGAAGGAATGAAAGACCTTTGTATCTGTCACTTTTTCCTGTGTCATGTACCTCTGTTCAGTAGTCCATTCATGGTTTTATTTAGTTCAGTACAAGCAACAGGTATTTACAGAGCCAGCAAAGCCTAACATCTTCCTGCCAAAATTTCAGAGAACTGTATAGTGCCAGATACGTGTTTCTAATAAATTGTAAAAGCTGTTGAAAAGAATCTGTGAAAACAAGTAAATTTTAATATGCAAAAAAAAAATAATTAAAATGCACCCAGCATAGAACCCCAGTTCAGCTGCTAAAGGTTTCTGGCTCTTTCTATGCGTATGATAACTAATCAGCAGTCAAGAGAAGAGGGGATGAAATGTTTTGCAACATTTTGTATCTGTCTAGTATGGTAGTTTATTTGTCATATTGCTGATAGTAATCCTGGAGCTACAGTTTAATCAGAAATTAATTATGTATCACATCTTAACAAATAAATGCTTTAAGACTGTGATTTATCTTTAAGTATTTGAACCGAGTAGCTCTTCTCTGTGAAATAAACTAGACAATTTCTATTTATCTTACCCATCTGTATGGACAGAGCTAGAAAAGTCAGAGCATATAGGTGTGGCAGTGTGACTTTGACTTTTCCTGCAAAAATATGATTTTTCTTCTGTGAAATACATAGACTAAACAAACAGAAAAAGGACAGCTAATGCACACCAGTAAAATAGGAAATTTCAAGTATTTTTCATTGAGGTCAACAGTTCATTCATGTATCAAACAACTAGATTAAAACTACATGAGAAAATGTCCTTAATACTGAGAAACTATATAGTCTTCTTCCTCAGATTGGAACAAAAAAAGGATGCTAGGCTAATTTTTGAGATTAAACTTCCAAAAATACTCATAAACTTAGAGTTATGGAGATCACATAAAATATATCATTAAGAGCTAGTTGACACAGCATCCACCATCCATCACCACCATTACAGAATCCAGTAGAGTAAAAAAAGATTGATAAAAGGTGAACCTAACAATATTTTCCATATGCAAGTGTCTAAATAAAAACAAGTGCAGAACACCTTTTTATGGATCACTGAAAAACTGAAAATCGAGATAATCATTGTGAAAATCTTTCACTTCATTTTACTTTCAGAGATTCCATTCACTAATTAAGTACTTATTTACCAATGCAAAAGAAATATATAGAATAAAAAAAAATAGAAAAGAGCCAACAATAAATACTAAGCTAATAAAATATAAAATATATAATTCACCAAAATTTGCCCAATTCATGTGACATATGATATGAAATGCAGATTGTTCAGGTTTGTTTTTAAAAGAAAAATTCAAAGACTCTAACAATGAAAGGGTCATCTTATATTTCAATGGAATACTTTTGAAATACCTTTTTATTAATATATCTGATAAAATCAAGACACACCCACTATATTTGCTACCATAGCAAGCTAACACTTGCAGTTAGTTCTCTCTTTTCATTAGTAACATACATTATTTGATATGAGTTGAAATGTTTATGTACTCAGCCACTGCCCAAAGAGTATTTTTGGGGGCTGTGCTATACTGCATTGCTCTGCAAAGTGTAGAACTGGTAGGCAATAGTTCATTGGGGTTTTTTTCTGACAGAAAATTATGTTTGCAAGACTGATGTACTTTGTACTAATCTTGTAAAGCCTCAGATGTAGGACTTGTCAAATTCATTGTCTAGGTTTTCCTTGTCTTCAAATTTATTTTACTTTATTTATGAATTGGAGCAGTTTTAAAATGATATTTGTTACTACTTTTTTCCTTTTGCATAGTTTAAATAAGTGAGTTTAAATTTAATACTTGTAAGAAGTACCTTTTTTTTTTTTTTTTTTTTTTGAATTAATGAGGGTCCCAAT
>VWYP01026923.1:36219-64818 GCA_013400435.1 Pycnonotus jocosus | reverse complement strand
TTTTTTGTGCAGAATGAATGAGTGTCACAATGCAGAGTAGAGGATGGGGATGGGATGAGAGGAGGGTGTTGGAAACTGGAATACAGGAAAAAGATACCGTGTGGGGTAGGCATGGCATGGCATTGTAAAAATTTGGCACAGGAGGATCCTGCATCCTTAAGCCAGTGAACAGCTCATCAGTGGTCAGCTGCAGATTTGTCAGCTTAGGAAGATGAGCAAATCCAGATTATAAGGGTAAGAGAGAACAAAAAGCATGTATCCAGAATAATTTACACTCTGTAAAAAGTGAATTGAGATTAAATGTAGAATTTTAGATCAGTGCAGAATACAAAAGCATGGAAAGTGTCAGGAAGGGTACAAAAGTATGCAAGTTGACCCTACAATATGGAGAAGGAAACCATCAGTATCAGTCATGCTCTTCCAGGTAAAATATTGAGAATTCTGCAGTGGCCCCAGTCACCCTGGTCTGAAACCAACAACCATGTGATGTGAAGTGGTATAACAGCAGAGCAAGATGAAGCCTGAGCTAAACAATTTTAATTTCATTATCAAGTATTTTTTTAGGTGAATTATCTTTCTAATTTCTTTTTTTCTTTTCCTTTCCTTTCTCTTAAATCAGGACTAATAATATTTCTTTGCTTTGACTGTGAAGTTTTCATCTACACTTAGTAATACATTCTAGGCTTTGTGTATAATGTGAATTTCTTTATCTTTAGCAGCATTTTGAATACATTAAAGGACAAACAAACTTTGTAGTCTCAAAGATGAATGGATCTAGTTACAAATGCAGCAAACACCAGAAAAACCCCTTCACTGTTTCACAGGTTAAGTTTGAAACTGATTTTTCTAGCAAAAGAAAAGTTTCATGCTATCACTTGAGAAAAAGTCTGTATGTGAAGTTTTAGAAAAATTTAAAACTTAACTAGTGGGAAAAAAAATAAAAGTTATGCCCTTATTGCCCCCAAAAGCTCCACCAAACAAACATGAGACAAGCCAAAACTGTCTGGTCAGAGCTCATTAATTCTGTATTTTGGGGGAGAAGTGACAGCAGCAATATATATCTAGTTATATTTATCCTTATAAAACTGAAAGTAGTAAATAATGTTCTTACATTTGAAATAACTCAAAGTGACAAAGATGTAGGCCAAGATTCTCCTCACATACTTGCATGTGTCAATCAGATGTCGAGCTATTTAAGTAAATGAAGTTACACCTGTGCAAACTCACTGTAATTGCAAGGAGGTAGAATTTCCAGGGTTATGATGGTAGAAGGATGTTATGTGAAACTGACACAATTAATTTTCTCCACTTCCCCCTGGTACAGCTTAGGGAAAGGTGGTGACAGCTCAGAGGTGGGAGAAGATGTGACGAGGGACAAGGCGCAGGAGGAGGAATGGCCAAACGTCCCTCAGCTGGTGACTGCTGTCAGGCAGCAACATTTGTGCTGGAGTAGCACAAATAAATGGGCAAAGCTGAGGGAGGAGGGTTTGAAGGCCATATTGGGAAGAATGTTGTAAAGAACATTGTTTAAGTAACCCAATTAAGAGGGAAGAAGTTGTTTCAGTATTTTTGTGACAGATGTCTGACAGCTAGGAAAGGTCTAGGCCAAAAAGGACAGCTGGCTGAATCCAAACATTTGTCTAAATAGACAGCAGGGGTGCCCAGACAAACACACAGGCTGTTCCGATGTATTTTAAAAACTCTCTTTGAAAGTGTTCAAGGCAGTGTTCAGGGCCAGGTTGAACGGGGCCCTGAGCAATCTGATCTAACCATGGTCTCCCTACCTATGGCAGCAGAAGTTGGAACTATATGATCTTTAAGATAGGTCCTGTTCAAACCAAACCATTCTGTGATTTTATACAAGTAATCCAGCTCAGATTCCTGAAGAGAAAGAGTCTTGGCAGCAACTAGACCAGGCCAGAGCCCTAGCTGTGAGGAAATGCTCCATCTCTGCAAATGATTTTGTATTTGAAACATGGAAATTCATCCTTTTAGAAAACACAGTGCCAGACCCACATCCCAGCTGAAAATATTGTATTTTGGTGAGAGAGCAATTATGGTTTGTGCTCTCCAGAGAAAAACCTTTCTTATGCAGCCCTTAGAAAAGTAATAAGCCACCAGTAAAATACAACTGCTTCAACTCTCTGCAGAAGTGTCGTACAAACAACTGTGGTTCCTGGACCTTCACAAAAAACAAACCACTTACTTGAAAACTGCACAACCCAAGCACCACCCTACCTCACTTGTAGGGCTTGCCCCTTTGGAAAGGCCCTTTGGGAGACTTCTCTGTAGCTCAGGCTGAGCAAAAGTGCTTCAAGCCATGTGCAGCCCCTAGGCTGCCTCAGTTTGCAGAACTGAGTTCTTTGGGGACTCCCTTTGAGAGTTTTTCTCGTAGCTCAAGGTGGGGAAAAAATACTTCAACCCATGAGTCTTTGCAGTTCTATGTTAATGTTTTCATACCCATTGGTTATTCCCCTTGTTCCTGGTTTTTACCCCTCCTGATTGGTTCTTTTTGGAGCCTTCTCCTGATTGGTCCCTTTCCCAATTCCTTTCCCCATTGGCCAAGTTGTGAAACCCCACCCCTGCCTACCCTATATAATTCCTCTCCCCTGGGATTGTTTGGCCCTTTTTCCCTCTAGACCTCTTGGGATGAAGAAGCTCTCCTGGATATCAGAAAGACTCTGCCTCGCTGCTTTTACTGCTGCATCACCAGGGGTGGCAAATGCAGCTCTGCTGCTCAGGCAGCCTCCCAAAGAGTGAATCATTCTTTACTTGAGAGTGCACCAAAAAGCTGATCACTTTGCACCTCAGGGTGCACAAAGAGCAAATCACTCTGTACCTGAGAGTGCCTGTGCCTCCGTTGATCTCAGTATCTTTTTAAAGACACTTCTAGCGAGGAAGGTCATGGCACCTTCACCACCGGACCAGACCACAACAGTCCTCTAATCATTTTTCATGCCAGTGTTTGCCTGCAGAAGTTAACAAATTTAAGAGTAGGGAAATTAGAGTAGGCTAAAGTAGATGAATAAAATCATGTTCCAATTGTACATCTTTCCATACAGCCTAAGCAGAAGCTGAGGTGGTCAAGCCTTTTGACTACAATTTGTTATCTTGAACTATCACTTTAGGAAAAATAATGCAGGGGAATGATTCTACAATGTGTCATTAATTAAACTGTAATCTAAACGACAAGATAGATTACACTAATTTTTCAATTACTTATTTTTGAACTTTGAATAATTCTGATAAAATAATTTCTAAGTTATGAAAAGATTATTATTTTTATGCTTTTAAGAATACTCTTTCCCAAAAACCAAAAGGAACTTTGACTTTTTTAACTTTTCACCCTTTCTGAGGAGCTGGGAGAAAACCATTGATATAAGCTCTTTCTGTCTTTTCAGAGAGACAGAGGTGGATAAACAGAAACTGAAACTGGAAATTGCTTCTATTAAAATAATACAAGCATCTTTGCACAAAAAATACAAATTTAGTCAAATGATTTCATGAATCAAAAATAATATTCCTTTGAAAACTTGTTTTGTTAAAAGCTTTGAGGGAATATTTAAAATTTATTTAATGAAGAGAGAATTACTTCATTTATGCTCACTAGCAGACCATACCTATTACTCTTTTATTCTATAGTTTATGTCTTGATATCTTTGAGTGCAAAGTTAACACAGAAAGCCTTACCCATTAGCTTCTTCTGAGTTGTTCAACAATTGAACCTAATTTTTAATAAATTAGTACCTCAAAGATTCTCTTTCATACTTCTTCTTTGCCCCTCCAGGTTTTATTAAGGTACTTTTTCCAGCTTGCTTAGTTTGCTTAAAATACAAAATATTACAGGAAACCACACAACAAAAAATGCTGTATGGGTAAAATGCTGTAAAATTATATGATGAATCCTTATTGTAGTTCAATTCCCATAGGAACAAGATGAACAGAAATTTATAACCAGCATACTCTATATGCTGTCCAACAGGTGAAAAAGAAAGTAAGCTCGTACTTATTGTAACCAAAGTAGAAACAGGTTTATTGCAGGTATTCCTTTTTTATTTCTCTTTTACTACTGAAATTGATGTACATAGAGTGACTAGAAGAGAATCTGTTTCAAGGAAACAGGATAGAAAAGTTGAAAAATGGCACCTTCCTCTTTTTTTTTTCCTAAAAACATATTGCCTAAATTGAATAAATAGTGCACTCTTTCAAACAATAGCTTCTTATGAATGATCTGAAATTCTTTACAGTTGCAAGTGAAGATCGCACATATGGGTATTACACAGCTGTGAAACACACAATATATTTCCAAGGAAGTATAAGTGCTATTTTTTTCAGAAGTGAAATTTCAAGGATAGATTTAAATCTATGCATTTATGAAAATTCATATTTTTAATCCAAAGCAGCCTTTTTAAAGAAACCTAGAAACCCATGTCTGAATTCTGCTCTGGTAAGTGCGCATTTTGTTTCACATTCGTGTTGGATTGGCAGGTCTTGAACCCTCATACAGTGCCAGAGCAACAGAGATTCTTTGGCAATAAAGAGAAAATATCCTTCTCTTTTAAACAGCTGTCTGGTGATCATATAGGAGTGCAAGAATATATGAAGAAAATCCCATGAAATCTATGTATGTTCCATTTCCAAGTTATCCTTATGTTTTATGTTAGCAGCTTTCTACTTCAAAATAAGGAAGATTTAGACTTGCATGTCTAACATTCATTATTCTTAGATAGAAATGCACATTTCTATAGATCCATTGATGCAGTAGTTCAGTGATACATTGATGGGTTCCTATTCTCTGTACAATTACTGGAAAGGAAAAACTATCAGAAATCAGATATGCTTAGCTTGTGCTGCATAAGAGAAGTTTTTGACTGGATATGAAGAGGTTATTTTTAGCAACCATAAGATTAGGACTGAAGTAGGTTCTCTCACTGCCTTTGGAAGTGCAACCATGGCACACTGTTTCCCTGCAGCAATGAGGGTAGTCAAGAACACATTGAGTCTTAAGCTTTCTGGATTGCTATTTTCCTTCTCAGGCAGGGATTTCATTGCTTTTAAGCATAGATGTAGCCCCAACCTGCCTGCCCTGCTGTTCTCTGCTAGCATAAGAAACAATTTTCTTGCACCTCCAGACTGTCGTTCACTATCAGTGATCCACATGCCTGACATGCATTTGGATTTAAACCAGGCAGACAGATGACAGTGGGTAAAGAACAAGGGTTCAGGACATTTTTTTTTTTTGAAAGCTGATGTATTTAAATCATGCATCTACAAGTCAATGTTCATGAGCTCATGGCTGGACTGCAGTGGCCAGTTTCAGTGGACCTTTTGAAATAGGTGCTGAAAAAAGGAGGACCTACAGTATGAGCCGAAATCTGAGAAAAATTTATTTCCTGTTACTTTTCTTTGGGATAAAAAAAGGTTAGTAAATGTATAAAAGTCTTTTTTAACCAAGTATTTTCCAATGGTGTGGTAAAAAAATCAGACGTTACTGGACTGTATCCAACATAAGAAACTTAAAAATCACCTCACATAAAAAAAGTTGGTAGGAGAGGACAATCAGTTTGACTTGTTCTGTACAAGCTGCAAAGAATGATCACTGTTATGATTACAAAGGACACTTCCTTTCAACTGTTGAATGTAAATAACATGCAAACTACATTTCAGCAAAAAAGCCAAATTGCCGTTAAAAAGGACTCTTAAGATGAAGGAAAAAATACTAACCTTCTACAAACTCTTCTACAAGCCTTCTTCATGCCAAGTATTTTATTTTTCATTGGTAACTTAATCAACAAAAACAACTCTGTAGTCAAATGCACTGTATATAGTGTTTAGATATATCAACACCAAAAAAGGGACAAAACACAAAGAGGTATAATTAGGAATTATGAAATTTCAATAATCCACATGATCTATATGCTTGTTTTGTAAAAGAATAATAAATTAGCTTTCATTTAATCATGTGAAAAAAGAATAACAAAAACCCAAATTAAATTGTTATTTGTGTTTTGTTTCATTTGTCCACCACTCAGACTAGTAGAAACTGATTGATAATCTCTGATTTGCCTGTATAAGTTATGTAACAAACATTAAGGAATTTGTGGAGCATGCATATAGACAACTTCTGCTTAAGAGAAAAATTTACTGTAAAAGGTTTCCAGTGTAAGCTAACTTGATAGAGATAAATCAGCCATCAGGAAGCCAATAAGTCCTTATTAACCTTCAGCAGGAATCAGAAGGGAAGCTGCTTGTCTAAGTTACTGAGTAATCATAGCTGTGAAAGCTTAGATGGTCCAGTTGCTTTTAATCAGTGCTCTAAATCTGCTTCTGAGGACCTAATTAGGTAACGTGCTCCTTTGCCCAAGACTTTAACCAAAGCCAATAGAAACTCTTGCAATAAGGAGACAGTTAATCAATTAGAAAGGGGAAAGAATGATCAAAGCAAGAAAAGAAAGTAACTGAGCAAATATCACAATGAATTTCACAATAGCAATGCCAGTGCATAGCTGTTGTAATATTAATGGTATCAGAAAAGTGTTCCTGGTAGAGCCAGGAAATGTTTAGCCTATTGAACCTTCAGGAGAACATTGTTCATTTTATGAAAAGCATTATAGACTGAAGTAGCCTTTAATATAAGGTGGTTGTATCTGATAAACTAAATGATTTCTTTAATCCTGCTTCTTAGGTATTTACAGCCATGGATTTTAACACTTTGAAATACTTTAGAAGATCACCTGGTAAACAAGGAATTCACATTGTCCTAGTATCTGCTTGAGTAATAATTGGTGTTAAACAAACTTAGTCCAACATTTTTTAATTTCTAGAACCCAAGAACTAATCTTTAAACTTAAAAATTAGATGTAAATGCATTAGTAATATACTTTTTTAAGGGCTTTGGTATTTTTTCATGTTGAGTGTTTATGTTGACCATTCAGTGATGATTTCCATGGCAAAGAGATGTCATTGCCAACAGAAGTGAAGTAAGGGCTGAAATCCATGCATAGACCAGAGTCTTTTTGTTCTGCTCATTGAGTTTTATTTCCATTAGGTATTGTTTTATTTTGCAAACAAATTGTATTTATTTTGTGTTATTTTACACTGCAGAGTAATTATAATTCTATAACTTGTCAAAAAATATATTTTTATTCCTGAAAACCAAACTTTACTGGGTTTTGGGGGTTTTATTAAGAATTTATTGTTGTTGTTCTAGGACATTTTAAACTGATAGGAAATAGGAGTAAGGATTATTTAGTTCCATATTCTCAACTGTTTGTACTTTTCTTAGCTTGAGATAGAAATCATAACTTTGTTTCCTTGGTGTCAGTGCAGGAGCATGGAGTGAATATGGGAAAGATAATGGCTTTATAGACTGTGTTTTAAAACAGGCACTAGTGGTTTTGATGGCAGTAACCATTTGTGAAGATAAAACATCACAAGAAGGTCTGGCTTCAAAGGAATGTGTTCAGAGTTTTTAGGAGATTTCCGTTATGTATCTCAAACTACAAACTTAGAAATAAAGAAAACGGAACCATCAGCCAGTTTTCAAAATCTTTGTGCAAATGTTAAAGTTTTTCAAAACTGACAAAATTACTTTGGAGCCCTACTCAACTCATAATATCAAAAGCATTTAAGTCAGTTTGAACTCTATCAAACCTTCCCCAATACTGTATTTCTCTATTAGTGCTGGGCAGCCCAGGATAGAAATCTTTGTCTCTATATATACAGAATTATTTTATCTGCCATATCTACTCATAATAATAAATTTTGATCTTCTAGCTTTGTTTTTGTGTTGGTTTTTTTCCCCCCAAAACTTTTATATCCTAATGTTCCTGCCCATTAACATTTTTTTAATATATGCAGACTGCACTTATTGTATATCACAAGAACTTGCAGTATATTGATTGGAATGTATGAAACATTCACTTTGTACTTATTTATGAGTTTTGATTAGAAGCAGCATTTTGGACTATTTGGTTTTACAAAATGAGGAAACACAATGATGAATTATGATTCTAAGATTTCTGAGGAAAAGTAAAAGCTGGGAAGCTGCACTTTTTTAGTTCCCATTACCAGTTAGAGAAAACAGAGTGTATCTCAACTGTTTGCCTTAAAATCATAGAATCATAGAATGGTTTGTGTTGGAAGGGACCTCCACCATAAGTAGGGACACTTTCCACTAGACCAGGTTACTCAGAGACCCATCCAGCCTGGTCTTGAATACCTCCAGGGATGGGGAGCCCACAGCTTCTCTAGGCAAACTTGTTTCAGTTACAGTAAAGAATTACCTCCTCAAGTCTAATCTAAACTTGTCCTGCTTCAGTTTAAGACCATTCCCCTTAAAACTATGTGCCCTTGTGAAAAGTCCCTGCAGCCTTTTTCTAAGCCCCCTTTAGGTACTGGGAAGGTGCTCTGAGGTTTCCCCAATGTCTTCTCCAGGCTGAACAGCCCCAAGTCTGTCAGCCTATCTTCGTATGGGACAGTGTGGTTGGTGGCTCTCATCTGGGTTCATTCTAACAGGTCAATTACATTAACAGCCCCGTGAGCTATAATGTTCTGGAAGGACCTCAGGGACAGTGAGTGAAAGAGAAGGTTAGTGTGAAAAGAACGTGAATCTGAACTTGTTGATTTTGCCTTTGAAATTAGACAGGGGCATTTTCTGTTTCAGTGAACTTTTTTGTATATGTCTAAGGCTCCATCTTAGCTGTCATGACAGGACAACCCTGTTGTGGATATTGTTCTAAGAACAAAGAGCTAAAGTATATTACAGCCTTCAGAAGCAGCTTGATGCTTTGTTATAAGAAAGAAGGAGCAACCAAAACCCACAAATGTTGGGGAATCCATTTAGTGCAGATAGCTCAGTGTGCCAGCTAACTGTGAGCTGCAGACAGCTCTGGAGGGCAGGAGGCCAAGGCAAGAGGCTGTGAACTTTGCTGAGCTTTGCAAAGCAAAAGGCACAGGAAGCTGTGCCCAGCCAGGTGACCAGACGCTCAAGAGACACAGCAGGAGCAGAGCACTCAGCTGGAAGACCCCAGATTTTCACACACTTAGACTGGGAGGATATAAAAACCTACCTAGGGTCCTTTGTTCAGTGTGACCTGTCATTTTTGTTATTGCACCATGATTCAGTTATTTTAAGATCAAGAGATCTGAGATACTGCTTTGGGTAATCCAAGGTTGAGCCAGTAAGGAAACCTGGTCTGTCTGTGTGAGAGTGGAGTGTTCAGGAAATCAAACAGGGACACACTGGTCACTGGAGCCACCCCCACCAAGGTGTCTCTGCCCCAGCTCAGGTGGTGTGAGTGTGACTGTCAGAGTGGCTCCTGCATGGTCAGACAGGAAAGCTTCCTGAACACAACCACAACGTGGCCTGTCTTACAATCATTATAATTAGTAGTATTGACCCAGTGCTACTGGAAATATTTACCAACCTATAAAAATACAGGTTGTTCATTGCTGACTTTATTCATTACAAGGCCAAGGCAAAGGCCATGGGGATGTCTCATTGCCAGGAATCTTTTGAAGAGCTGCATCGAATTTGCATTTGAAGATGTATTCTCTGTGTTACAGAAATAAAGGCTTTCTACCAGAACACTGACAAAATCAGCACATTTTTACAAGTGAGTGCTGATTAGTCTGCCTCACTACTCAATGACTGATGGAGATGACTCTTGGTGAAAAGACATCTCTCATCATGTTAAGCACATGCAGAGTTAGGTTTATTCACAATGCACATTTGGCTCTGGATAGACTGAGCTCTCTCTTCTGTGAGTGTCCACAGACCAGTGCATCATGCTGAGTCAATCAGGGGTTTAGGACCTCTTCTCGTTATGATGTGTTTAGTGCATTATGATTACTGCTGGCCAGGATTAGAGACAATAATTTCATTAGCAGGAAAAATTTAATTAAACTTCAAAGAGTATCAGATAATAATAGCTGTAATATTAACAACTGTTAATGCTTTAAATGTTTTAATGTGTGCTAAATAAATAATTTTATATTATTGGGCATTAGTGATTTAATATTTCTATCTGAACCACATGTATGTTGGGAGAAGCTTGAAAAACAAATTTTAATAGTTCCAGTTGCTAGGTCAAAAGATAAAGTAATCATTTGCTGAAATAAAAAAAGCAAAATTATTACTTAGTTTATGAATGGTCCTATAAATATATCTTGCATTTTAACTGGGAAATGATGCTGAAAATGTTTGTTCACGTTCTTTTTAGAGAATCACAAAGGCTCTATGTATGCTTAAAATAAGCCGCTTTTACAACATAAAAGCTGAAATTGGATCTATATTTGTATATTTCTGGAGAGATAGAGCTTCTGAGGGACCACGTATTCGAAATTTTTTTAGCTACCCTAAATAACTAACTTCTAGTGTTGCAAAATAATGTTGAATAAGTAAAGAAAAAAAGAGAAATATGGACATATTATTTTGCTTTGAGTATTACTTACATTTGTTTTTGTCATGCAGTAAGGCTTAATATTTGGTGTTAATTATTTACTACTCTAGGAAACATCCACAGGGTTGTGAGTCCTTTGAGAGTTTGTCTGAATTATCAGTTTTTGTTGACAATGGTATTTTTCCACCAATTTTAATTATTTCTTAAATAATTATGTGTCCTGCTTTGTGGGTTTTTTTGATGATAGTGGGCAGGAATGGCATATAGCAGGTCAGCATTACCACCCTACTGGGTGAGAAATTTATTGGCTTTTGCCTTTCAGGAGGTGGACTGTTTTCTGCAAACGACTGGGAATATTGCTCAGAAAGTTAAGCAGCTTCAGATATTTTATATAACATTTGCTTTTCAGATTAAAACAAAAAATGTAAAAAATCCTTCTTTAAAATCACCACAGAAATCTCTTCCTATTGCAGTGGCTTATGTTTCACATGAAGTCTGGGACAGTCTTCTGTCAGGATTAAGCTGAAACCTAGACCAAAACTAAAGCCCAGATTTTACACCTCACTGTTAGAATCACAAGAGATCCCAAAATCAGCCCAAAACCAAAGATGCACTAAGGCTGCTATTGTAACCTTTAGGTGGAACAGGCAGATGCTGTGGGCAGCAGCAGAGACTGTGGGGAGCTGTGAGCTCAGTGCACTGTGCAGTGGGACACTCAGGAACACTCTGGGAGACAGGTGGTGCCTGGCACCTGCTCACCTGCCCTGAGCCAGCCAGAGCCACCTGCAGCTGGCACTCTGAGCATCCCACAGCTTGTGTGGCAGTGCCAGTCAGAGAGGCCTCTGGGGTTTGGGTGATGTCTACCTGATGGGACCACGAGATTCTGGGTGGGCACTGCAGGCAGAAGTACAGGAAGAAACCTGCACAGTCACCAAACTGTCCCTGGATGTCCCTGGGCACACACATGTGAAAGAACAGAGTTCTGCTATGTCTGTCACCATGTCCAAAGCATGTACTGATCCAGAGGACCAAATTGAAGGCATTTTCTTTTTAAAGTGTAGATTTCTGTACAGAGGCCCAGCAAAGTCACTCTTGGTCACAAAAGGCTGAGCAGAAAGACCTAGGTGAGGAATACTAGGCCATGAGAAAGTTGAGATCATGCATCCTGGAGAAGGCTCCAAAGAGACCTTATTACTCTCAGGACTTAAAGGGGGCCTCTAACAAAGGTGAGGACAAAATTTTTAGCAAGGCTTGTACCAACAAGGATAATAGTTTTAAACTAAAAGTGGATTGATTTAGATCAGATGTAAGGATGCAGGTTTTTTTTAATGAGAGGGCTGGCATGGGTTGCTCAGAGAGGTGATGGATGCCATATCACTGGAAGCATTCCAGGTCAGGGGGGATGGGGCTCTGAGAAACCTGATCTTGTTGAAGGTGTCCTCCATTCCAGTGGTGTTAGACTAGATGACCTTCAAAGCTCCTTTTTAACCTAAGCTATTCTATGATCTATGACAATAGGTTTAACACAAAGACAGCTAAAGGCAAAGGCAGCTAACTTCCTTTAAAGATCGAGAAAGTGTGGGTACTAAAACTGTTCCATACTATTCCACTCTGTAAAAATAAACCTGTTAATTAATCACCAAATTACTGACAAACTACACCTGTATGACAAAGCATCTGTTTGTGCTTTCATTATTACAAGCACATATAATATCTGGCAGACTTCTCTTGAACACTTGCATTTAATTCAGAAGCATTGATCATTGAATTTTAATTTTATTTTAAACTCATGAAGTGTGGGACTGGTCAGATAATTCACTCATATTTATCTGGTTGTTAGTTCTGATGAAAATCTAAAATTAAATTAACGTTGGCCATTTATGTGTAATCAAATATTAATACTGCAAGAGTTACATGCATCCATGGCAGAAGGAATGAGGAGAAGAACTGTCTACATACAATTTTAGTTGTTAGGAACGTACGAATCAGGTAGACATGATGGGTGATGAAATCTAAGCCCCATCCTATTTGCCAGCAACTCAATAATATGATGTTTTTAATAAATGGTTCTTCTGTGCTTCACTACAGAAGTGAGATCCTGCACCCATTTTCCTGCTATAAATTTGTTTGCATCTGATATTTTTTGCTTTCAAGAACAGAAAACATTCAATAAACTTACAAAATATAAATTACTGTTTTGATCCACACAGGATCAGCAGAGTTTGCCAGGATTTTAGAACCATTTAATTGACTAATATCACTGCACTTCTGTTTGTTTGGGGTTTCGGTTTGTGTAGGGGGAGCTTTGCTTGTTTGTTTGATGTTTTTGTGCTTGTGCTTTTAGCCTAGAACTAGGCATTCATAATTTTAAAATACTGTACATTTGCAATTAGAATAGAGCATGTCATTTCACATTCTTACTGTGTGTTTTTTGTAGAATAACCCATTTTTTAAGAGAGTGACATTGATAAATTCACTACATGATAAAAAACAGTTTTAGCTTATTGCTCTATTCAGTCAAATATCTGCTCACTATCTTTCTTTCTCTTGGGAACAAATTTCCTAATTTAAGTCATGGCAATAGTGATATTGCCTGAATTATGTGGAAAAAAAAACATTAGAAGTACCTCTTTCTTCTTCCCCTAAACTGTTTTTTCTTGCTAAATTACTATTCTTTAGTTGCAATGTTGTCTTGTACAATTACTTGATTAATCTTGATTATTACTGATCAAGGACTATTTTTAATAAAATTGAGTATGTTTTACTCAAAACCAGTAGATTTATTTGTTCTTTTTACACCACCATAACTTCTAATTGATTCTTAGTTGTGAAGAGATCTGGTAACACTTAATATCTGAATGAATAACTGCTGGGCTTTGGATTAATCTTTATAGTGATTTATTGCATAGTCATAGTCTTATGCACTTGGCTACTCATGGTCTTTGATTTCTCAAGGTAAATTGCAGTTTTAAAATTGAGTACAGCATATTTTCACTAATCAATTCATTAAATACTGTGATATGCATAATATTTTTCTTTATTCACTTATAGATTGTTTTTAAATTTTGTCTTAAAATACCCGTTGCTATTTTTTATTACTTAACATGCTTGTTTTGAATTTTATTTCACTAGTTCAACATTTTGTACTGTTTGGGAGACTACAGCCCTATCCT
Source organism: Pycnonotus jocosus (assembly GCA_013400435.1). NCBI lineage: Eukaryota > Metazoa > Chordata > Aves > Passeriformes > Pycnonotidae > Pycnonotus > Pycnonotus jocosus. Next base: position 51,242 of record VWYP01026923.1, on the reverse strand, counting down.
GAGAACTCTCAAGAAAATATGCAAATGTTAAATGACATAATACCAAAAATAAGTATGTGAAATGTTGAGGATGTGATAGTTGATATGTTCTATACATTTTGCTTTGCAATTGTTCAGCATCTCGTGAAGATGGATGGAAATTCTCAGAGATATATAGACTGTCATGGTATTTAACAACAAAACTGGCAAGCCCTAAAGGTAGGAGTTGCATCATTATCTTAGTAGTAAATAGGAAAGCAGATATTACACAGTCAGAGCAGTTGTGCAGAATTCATTAAACTATTATTGTTAAATATTCTTAAAATTTCCCCAGACACTCACCTTAATACTGACTTACAAGAAGTACATTCATAATATAAAGAGTATAACTTAAATTATGATTATTCTTTTGTGGTCAGTGTGATGTGACAGTGGTCTGACAAAAAAACATTAAAAACAATCTCTAAAAACTGTGTTTTCATTCATCAGTGGCATGAATTTCAATCCAAGCTTCCTTAAATACAAGCAGAACAAATCTTGTGATACTTGACAGTTGTTAGAGTATTAGTGGTTTACTAAATCTCTGGTGAGTAAAAAATATTTTTGCCTAGTTCTGTGTTTAGGCAGATCATGATAATGGGTGAGGAATGGGAAAAAAGTCAATTACTTTCCTCGCATTCCAGAATGGATTGTGTCTGGTCGTGTTATTACATTTAGACAGTGAAAATAAATTTCAATATACTGATCATAACAAAAGAGGGGATTGTGTTAATATCAAATCTGACCACTGCTAGCAAAAGTTCAAATGTATTAGCATTCATCTGTGTCCCCTCATCTTGGCTTTGCTTCATCTGAGGTTTTGTGAGTGATGCTCTGAGTGGAGAAATAATAAAAATATTTATTTATTTATTTATTTATCAAAATTCAGTGTAGGTGGTAATGTGCGTATGGCCACCTTGCAGAGCTGTGAACAGAACATATGTTATTGTTTTGAATGGAGCCTTGTGATAAAAGTGCCTAAGAAATTTATTACTTTCAAGACCAGAATTAGAATGTTAAAGTCTTAATCAACGGGAATGATAGTTACACAGTTTCTTTATTTAGGATATTTTACATTTTTTTCCTAAGTCATCTAAAAGCCAAAATCCCAGTGTTAGGGGATTTTAATATCCTCAGGCATTCATTTATTTGAAAACAGTGATATGTGCATATCTATATGGGAATGGGACCTCAGCCAGCAGAATCTTGATTTATTTTGGTATCAACCTATGTACTTCTACACAGTATCACTGAACATGAGAATGCACCAAACAGATTGCTGGATGCTCCTCTTCAGCCTCTCATTTTGCTGTAGTGTGATTTCATGCAAAAACCCAAAAATTCTTCTATTTTGTTATTTTTACATGAACATTCTCAAAGTGAAAGATTTCTGTCTTAGAAGATTCAATAAAAATGTGGAGATGTTGTGAATTGCAAAACACAAAGGCAATATTTCCTTTTATCACAGTAAAATCAACCAATTTGTCGGGTCATCTGAATCATCATGATAAAAGTTCTTTTTCTCAGTCTACACTTACCTATAGTTTAGCATTCTCAGTCTTATGAATCTCCCATCTTACTAAAACGAGAGCTTATAAAGCCCTTATACAGCTGCGTGTTCATCAACCTTGTACACAGATTGATGAGGAAAAAAAAAAAGCCAAGAAATCTTCTCATTAGGACTGCATCTCTCACAATAGTGAAGGATGCAGTTGGAGAAGAGTGTGACCAGCAATCAGTGAGGGGCAGGGTGTGCGTAAAGGCAGTGTTCAGGGAAGCTCCACATGGACAGACACTGTTCCTTACCCTTTCACAACCCTCCCCACCCTCCCTTTCCTGTGCTCTTACACTTGTGTCTCCAAATACTTCTGTGCTACATGGTCAGGCCCCCTTTGCTTGGCTCCATGCTATTCCATGACCCTCTTTCCTCCCAAGGAGTCCAGTGTCATACAGGGGAATTCCAGGAGCAGCCCCCTTTTGTCTGATTGCAATCACTCCTCTCTTAAGCTCCAAAGCATTCTATATTAGATTTCCTTTTCCACTGTGCCACTGCCACCTTTCTCCTCCTGCCTTTCAGTGGACCAAAACCCTCCACCAAACAGAAATGTGGTGCTCATACATTTGTAGAACATAAGAGAGTGTATTCCAGGGAAGCCTAGGAACAGCACTAAGCTCATATATTGTATCTCAAAATTCAGCTGTTGACACCAAATCATGAGGATAGCTGTCCCTATTCACTTTTAAACTGGAAAATGGAAGCTGATTTCTAACTGGAGGAATGGTATTCCAGGAGAGTCTTTGAGGAGCAGAAGGGAGAACCTCTACAAAGGCTGAACCTCGACAGTTACCAAAAGTCATTCTGTAATGGATTAACCTGCTGGCAATGAGAACATCATACAGTGGTGTAGGAGATCCCCTCCACCCCAGCATTGCCTCCTGTTCTTCATCCTTTGGATTGCTTTCTTCTCTGAGATCCTATATTCTGTCAAGCAAATCCTGTGTCTTCTAACTGTCTCTAACATCCCAAGTACAATTTAGTGTGATATAAATACAAGCTATGTTCACCTGTGGATCAAATCACAGTGTAGATTTCACAAGAGGATGGTTTTATCAATCCTTGTCTCCCTTTCCTTAGTAGTAATACAGCTGCATGATAAGCAAGGAAGAGTAAAATGTGTTCTTTATGTTGCTAGAGGCAGAATAAAGAGATATTTCTTCACATAGGTTTGATGGGAACTGCTTTGAAATTAACCATAATAAGCAATGCAAGTATCATCTGGTGCTCTGAATGCGCTGTCAAATAAAGGATGTTCTACAGGGTACGTGTAAAAAAGTAAGACAGCATAAAATGTTAACTAGAAAAAGGCATGAATAAAGCTCAAAATAATAATAACAAAAAACACTCACTATTTAAAACAAACCAGACAAATGATAAAAGTAAATGATAAAATAAAAATACTCCATGGGAAGCTAGTTGTAAAAAGCCTTTTAAATAATGGATAGCCATAGAAGTTTCGATTTTGACAAGAAACTTGAGTCTTTTAGAGACTGGTAGAATAATCAAAAAATAGTATCCCAAATAAATTCAAAGAACAGGAGAGAATAAGACTATACTTTTCAGCTCTTTTATAAAGACATCTATTGTTTTACCACTCCATTAAAAGGCATATATCCTCACTCAAAGATGTGCTTTCCAGACCTAAATGGTCTTTTCTTCTGTAATGGCCAAGAAGGAGATCTGTTTTGATGCTCTCTGATTAGCAAATTCTCACAGTAAAGCCTTCATGTGGCTGAACAATCGGCTTCTGCCTTAAGAAAAGGGAACCTAGAGAAGCATGTTTTGAGACGAGCATATTTTTCCAAGCTCAGAGGTGAACTTCTATGTTCCTTATTCTCCTTTCCCTTAATTATAATTTACATTTATGTTTAAAATAAAACCCTCAACTTCAATGCTGATATGGGATTAATGCAATTATCAGTGTGTTTTTTACCATACCACTGAAAAGATACCATTTTAAAACGGTTATCGTGGCCCATCATGGCCCATCAGTCCTTCAGTGGAGCTAAACTCAGAACTTTAAACCATGAGATTTACTTTCATATGTTCAACTATGTGCTTGTGGAAAAGCAGATTGCCAGTGGACATAGGAATACATTGATTTACAATACAGTGCCCAACCAGTTAATATTTTGTCCTATGTGAAGACAAAACATAGCGTGGAATTCAGCAACAGTAATGCTTTTTGGTTATTTTGCTCTCTGGTTTCCTCCTACTGGCTGCGAGCTCCTGAAAAATTATGTAATTCACAGCCTAATTTGGCTTATACTGAATTCTCTGACATGTACAACTCTGCTTAAGGGTTTTGCTTTGTTATATTTTCTTATGTTCTTTCATTTCTACTTACTAATATTGTTAAGACTCAGTGATACTAAAAAAAGCTCCACTATATGCCATATTACAATTCTTCTCTCAAAGGTTAGTTTTACATCCCCCAACAGTTTTACTTGGGGTTCGTTGTTCTTGTTTCGCCTCAATGTCTCTTGTTATAGAAGTCTTGGCTTGGTTTCCAAAAATGAATTAGCCTGAGGTAAAACTTTCCCATGTTTTTAGTTTCCCTTTTTTCTTTTCTGCTTGAAAACACATTTCATTTAGTAACCATATAATCACTGGCGATGTTTTTCACAACACTATGTTACATCAACAATGGCCTGTGTCATGTCTGAATTGTGCAGTTCTTTATTCACAACATTGTCTATTAAATTATCAATGCTTTTTTTATCTCTTTCTGTGAAAGCTTTACCTCTATGGTATTGATTGTTAACAGTCTCCTGTATCAATTATTGATAGGAGGATGTCAAAAAAGTAAACATTAAAAAATAGGATATAGTGACAAATTTCTTGAGCCAATTATCTCTTTGATTAAAGAGATGTGGTAAATCAAAGTTATCGAGTTTATTCAGGAATAAAAACAGATAACAATTTTAACAATAAAGAGATGTGCTTTGTGGGAGAACTCTAAGGAAATGGAAGAAAGCATGACAGAAGTATGAAGCTAAACATGACACAGTGAAATATCTAGAACAGAAACAAAGATATTTGAGTCATGCTGTTTTCCCTGACAAAAGAATAGCTTGCAAAACACAGAAATTCAATATCTTATCCTTTTTACTGGCTTGTTCATCCAAAGGATGATAACTAGTTTTGTAAATCTTTTGAGGAAATCAAGAGGAAAAAGTCTGTGTCACAAATCAAGGTCTTTCAAACTGGTAGATGAACTCTGAATAATAATTTCATATTGAACATTTAACAATTTATAATGAATTGTGTTTATAATTTGTTTCTGGAACAGATCAGGAATAACATTCCAAACCACATTTTTACAGAATTGTATGAGTAATATTAATGTTGTTTAGAAGATATAACCTGGAACAATCAGGTTAATACAGATATCAAATAATATTTCAATCTTTCTTATTTATCTGGGAAATATAATAAATAAATGTGTTTCAGAGGTCTAGAGTCCCTTAGGAATTCATGTGATGATCTCCTAAAGTGACATGTACTCCATGCATACTGAACCCTTGAACTCTTTTTTAATAGCTTTTCCTGCAGAATCTCTACTTTGCCAGCATCCTCCTCAAATCATTTAAGATGGCTCTTTTGGTAACAATCTATTAGACTGATCTTATCAATACTGTGAAAAAGTACTACCTCCCTAATTATTTCCACTTTGTGTATATATGCAGAGTCACATTAATTACAGGTTTGCTCTGGAATTTCTGTGATTTCTAAATGGTTTACATTTCAGAAAAAACAACCTTCTCTTCTTTCTTGGTGCCTAAAGTCAAAATTTTCTCTCAGTTAACTTTAGTCTTTTAAAATTTCCTTTTCTTGCTTAAGTCAGCTCAGTTCCTTCTGCCGTGAATGAAGAGAAGTTGTTTAATCCAATACTAACATACATGAACCAACTGTCTAGAGGCTCGTCTGACTGAAAACCTGCATTTGAGGCAGTTAAGATTACTTACTTCCAGGGGAATGCTAGAACAATTTTTCATTTGCCTCTGTTCAATTGAATTTGTTTGGATAAGTCCAAATTTCCAGGCAGTCTCACAGGCCAGTAGAAGCAGGAGAGTACCTTCAGCCACGAAACATCACTCACACAGACACAAGCAGCACAGAGTGCCTGATCCTTTCCAGCTGATCAGGTGGAAGTCACTGGTGGCAGACCATTATTCACTGGAGTCCATCAATCAGAGCCCTAAATTTTCTCATATTTGCTATTGTCTTCATTGTCTCTGAATAGCCTTTGTGTGCTCTGGTGTTCATATTTATTATTTTTCTTTCTTTTGACATGTTTCTTAATTTGAATAACTGTTTACTAGGCACCCTCAAAACCCTTATATCCTCAAAGATTTCAGGTATCCTCCTGTCCTGTTATTTACATACATATTTACAATCCTATTACAATAAGGAAAAAAACCTCATTTTTTCATCATCTTTCATGTGATAATCTCAAAACATTTGATGCAAAATGATGAAAGAAAATCAGAACTAAGACTTGTAACATCCTGTGATGCAGATGTATCATATCTGAAAGGTAAAGAAAAAGAAGCCCAGTTTAATTTTGGCTGAATTCAGCTAATGACAAAAGAATATAAATGATTTGAATTTAGCATGGGAGGTCACATTTTTGAAGATTTCCCAGGTGTCTAAACCCCAATAGATTCCTTGGTAACTAAACATAGTTAGTTGTGCCATATTCCTGAAAGACATTGTATAAAAATAAGTCTCCTATAAGATATGCTGTAACTAAAACTTGTGCTAGGAAAATTTCAGTTTTTACTTTTTTTTGTTTTCCCTTTCATGATTTGGATTAATTGCCTAAACTTTGAAAAAGCAGGTGTGAAGATTTCTTTCTACAAAATGGAATTAATTTCCAAGATGTTAAAGATCATTATGAAAGGAGTGCATTGATACTTCTGAAACCAGCAATTATTCACAAAGAAATCTGTGGACCTGAAATCTGCCATTTAATGAAAATTAGGAAATGCTCTCTCCAAATTACAGGTGAAGCTGACAGCCTGGCAGCTAAAGGGCAGAGTGATTTATTCTTGTGTAAAAAATAACTCACATCTTTCACATTTGTATACCTGGAAATCTATTGTATCTTTGCTGGCATATATTAACTGTTTAAATTCTTTTTATGTCTCAGGCAGGTAAACAAGAGAACTAATGGGAGTAGAAGAAAACATAAGTATATAGCACTTAGTAGAGTACTTATTAGTACAAGGTTTTAATGCAAAATCACTGTGTGCTGGTGAATATAAATTGTATTCGAGTTGAAAAAACTAGCTTGAAAATACTTTTGAGCAAATAGCTTCATATGTCAAGTCTGAAATGTACTCAGAGCTAGATTCAGTACCCACTGAAGTAAAATTATTTCTTCTTGGTGAACACCAAATAGAGGAGGAGAGAAGGAGTTGTGGGAGTCATTAAGGATAAAGTCAAAGCTCACATAAAACTGCAGAGAAGTAGAACACAACTCAAATTTACTTTGCAATTCAGTGCCAATAATGTTCAAGTATGTTTTGCATATCTTCATATATCCCTGAGATAGCTGAAAAAAAAAAGTAAATATGCAATAGAAAAAAAATATTATTTCTGAAACAGCTGAAGAGACTGCAATATATGGAAGGCAAGATCTGTGTGTTTGTCAGTGAGTTTGGTTTTCACCCACCTCTACAAGAAATTTAGTGGTGTCTTCAGATTTATTGATGCCTCGCCACCTGTAATTTGCTTTTCTACTTCTACTATAGAGATCATGGTGTTATCTTTATAGTAGAGGTACTGTTAAAAGCCTTAAATCTCCTCAACTCCAGTATCTGTTGTAATCTCTTTGATGTGTGGGCACATCTTTTGCCTGACTACTGAGAGTATTTCCTTGAGCGTGGTTAGCTGACTGTGAAGGATAGCTGTAAGCTCAGCAATTATTCAAACATGAAAAAGTGAACAAACTATAGCAATACTTGTGGACTACTAAAATGTGCAATGTGTAAAATAGTGACAGCCAGAGATAATACAGATCCTTTTAAGCAAAGCCAAAAGAACACTAAGAAAGAAAGGGTTTTTTTCCAGATATGAAACTACAAATTTTTTCTCTAAAAATTGCCAGGTAGTGGGAGGTTAGCATAGCTCCCCAAAGATTCTCTGCCTTAATATCAAATCAGGGATGGGATTTCCTGCTAGTTTATGTGGTCCCCAGATTTCAAGAAGACAACTGTTAATTATAACCAGTTGACTATTAAGGAAAAAAGGGCAATTTTAAATAAGCAAAAAAAAAAATCAATAGTTAGTAAAAATTAATTAACTGAAAGTCAGATGAAAAAGAAGATGTTCAAATTACATCTGAACATGGTCCTGGGCAACTGACTCCAGTTGCTCTTGGTGGAGCAGGGGTGTTGGACTGGGTGACCACAGGAGTTCTCTTCCAATCGCAGATATTCTGTTATTTTGTGATCTTGTGAACCACAATAACCAACATTATCTTGATGGGTAAATCAAAAATAAACAAATGGATGCAAGCGAGTGTGACTCCAGTTTCTCCTGAAGGTTCTCAAGGTCTGTTAGAAGCAGCTTATTAATATCAGCAGGAGATGACAGACGTAGAAATACATCATCAATTATTTGCTCCCTATGATTTCTCTTCCTGTTGTATTTTGAAATATCTGTTCAAGCCATGCAAACTTTGTGTTGTCTTGACAATCTAAAAGAGAGAAAAACTGTTAAAACTTCCTTCTGGACATCTTATTCAATAGCCAGTTATTTAGAGTTCCTCCTAAATGTGCTTAATAGAAACATCAGTAAAATATAATCTAAAAATTGATCTCCATTGTCTTATTTAAAAATCTATTTCATAAAACACACATCCTTATATACATAACAACAGCATCTATTAAAATGTACAAATAAAAAAGCTGTAAAAAAAGGATTATTAATATAATGCTTATTCTTTCACTTTTTTATTTATTTGTGTCCACAAGTCAGAGAATTACTTCTAGCAATAAGCTTCTGTCTTTTATATTTAAAATGGAGAGCAAAAAAATTAGACAAAAAAATGATAAAAGCTTTGTAGGTCTGCAAAAGATTTTCTCCCTCAAAGCTTGAGTATGTTCTCTAAAATAGATGCGTACAGTTCAGCTTCACATTCTGTTCAAATGCAAATTCATAAGTAGATGTATTTAGAGAACTGAGATGCTTGACTGATAATTCACAGTAACAATTTGTTCTCAGTAAGTCTGATGCATATAATGCACATACTTGCTGAGCAAAACCCCCCTGTCATTTCTCAAAAGAATATCTATCTTTAGAAGCCCAGTGAAAGAGTTTCTAATCAACACAAGTCAATACACCATCTGATTTCCTTGTTTTCTCTTTGCCTATGTGCTAAGCACAGCTCTCTGCTGCTTAAGACTCTTTGAAGAGTGTATTCAGTGACTTTAATATTCTTCTTTCATCTGTAGGTTCACTAAAATATTTTAATATCCACGTGTGCAGTGCCTTTGATTTAGTCTTGTCTGTCATCATGTAATACTACCTCATCTACTAAGTGGGGCATGTGACATTTCAGAATACTGGGAAATTTTTGACCAGAACTCTAGAAGCTGTAGAAAAAGATAAATAATTAAGAACCCTGTGCAATCAGAAAGACAAGTCAGCAATTGACTGAGCAAGAGAAGGCGGTGAGGAGACTTTGCCTAAAAGGAGAGTCATGCTGGCCTAGTTGAGCTGTGCTCACTTCTTGCAAGCAAAGGGTGAGGCTGTGTTTTCACATAGTTCTTCTTCATCTTGCCCTAAACAAAGTTACAGTAGAGAGGTTATGACAGGTGAATAAGAAAATGTGCAAAACTGCAAAAAGAAAATATGTAGAAAAGAAGAGGGAGACGTAAAGAGCTGGGATATGAAACAAAAGATTAGGAAGAGTGCAAAAAAAAGCGCATGTAAACATTAGAATAGAGAAGAAGTGCAAAAGAAGGCTTCAAGAGAGAAGCTATTCTTTGTTGCTTTTTGTATTTACAATGTTTAAGAGTCTTCCTGCTCCCCTCCTACTGTGCTCTTTGCCAAAATACAAATTGAAAAGAAGCTTTCTAGTGTCTCTTAGCCCTTTTTATTTAAAAAAGGATCAACTTTCACAGTAGTCAATACTTAAATCATGAAGTAGTGGGAAAGTAATTTGGTGAGAGAAAAATTTCATCCATGATGTCTCACATTTGCCCTAACAGTTAAATTTTTTTCAATATTTCAGACAGTGTCTTTCCAGTTTAAAACATTCACAGTTCCTGTTTCTCTAGAGAAACAAAGTTCTAGAAGACTTTCATCAATCAAACCCATTTACATAAATAAACTCTCTTGTTATTTATTTGGAAATTGTAAGTAGTTTAATATACATGAGAGGAAAGCAAAATGCTCCATTCTAAGCCCACATTAATTAAATGCACACCAACATGTCATTGTTACCATATCAATATCTGTTTATGCACAATCCCAGACCTGAAAAAGAGAAGATTATTTTTCAGACATAACGATGCATTATTTATGATAATATTTTAAATTATTTTGTCTTAGCTATGCTTGTAATAGTTATTCTATATTCTTTAATTTCAGCTCTCTGACATTTACTTTGATTTTTAAAAAAGATACTTAATTAATCTTCGATTCCAGAGAGAATTGTGCACCACACTGGCAGACCTTTAATTTCCAGAATAGTGCCTGTTTTCTTCTGTGCTGCTTCCTAAAACAAATTGTTCCCTATAATCTGTAAAACAATTAACAAAGTTATTATATCTTAGCCCATTCATACTCTACTGCCCTTCTTAATACCATTTTGTAAATCAAGCAGTGAAGGACATTACCAAGATGATGACAAGGAAATAGGGGACAATTATTTTGAAGAAACTTAAAAAAAAGGCAAATATAAACTCAGGTTAAATGAAATGAGAATTGTATTTATGCTATGACTTAATTTTAAACTAACTCACTTTAACCTTAATTAAAAAAATATACATTAAAACACATACTAGTTTAAAGTTATATATTAATCATGTAGAAGTGCATTAATAATCTGTACAGGTAACATAACTGTGCTGGTAAAATTTTTTCATATCATTGGGATAGCATGAGGGCTAAAAAGATGATAAAGGGCTAAAAGATGATAAATATCCCAGAAAAAAAACAAAACAAAACAAAATAAACAAAAAAACCCCAACAAAACAACCCAAAAAACCAAACAGACAACCCAAACAAACAAACAAAAACCCCAAACCAAAATGAAACAAAAACCCCAGACCAAATGGAGTTTAGCATTTTCCTGTGAAATATTTTTAATACCTAAATATATGATTATCGTATTTTGTCTATTTAAATGGTAGAATTAGCTTGCATTTCCTTCATTTGTTCATTTGTCCTACACTGCCAGCAAGACCACCCTCTAACAGCGCAGGCCTAGAGGCAGCCCCTCACTCTGCTGTTTTTATATCAGCTCATCTTCTGCAGGGGCCCTTGCACACACCTCACACACATCCTTGCACAGATTTGTTCTTGGGCTCTTACTAGAATGTGCAAAATTGTAATAGGGTAGAAAAATGTAATAAATGAACACAGGACCTTGAGCTGCCTGTGCATGAGAACTGACATGTGAACTCCAGCAGGTCAGAGGAAAACTCTCCACTGCTTCCTGCTGGGGCAGACTGAGGAGAAACCGTACACAGGAAAATACTTTGATGATTTTCACATCCTCAGCATTGTGTTCTGCAATGCTCTGGTAAGGCTGCTGTTCTGTGAAGACCTAGGACAGACAAAGCAGGGTTGCTGTCTAGGACAGGTCACAAGTCACTTTTGCTGAGCCCCATTGCTCTGAAAAACAGAAATCTGGAGTGTTCAGACAACCTCAGTTCTGCTCATTCCAGTTTTAGAACAAGGTGCAGATGCATAGATTGCTCTGGGTTAGTTGGCTAATGGCCCTGAATGCAGTGCAGATATACATAAAATTTTCTGTATTTTTTTCTAAACACAAAATGATACAAATTTGTTTTGAAGCATTGACCTAATGTGCTGGCTAAATTCCACTAGAGCTTATGTTTGCTGCCTGTCTACATTTTTACTGGTTTCAAGAGAACACAACATTTCTATGTTGAACATACTGCTTTCATTGTTTCAGCTGTAAGTCTTGCCGATCTTCACCCTAGGGTTGTCAAGATTTCAGTGATGTGAAAGTGATCCCTGTAAATACAATTTTTAATTAATTTATAGAATTTACTGACATCTTTGCCTGAAATATGTCAGTTATTTTTGCCATGTCTGAATTCAGACTCAAACATGTTTTCTTAGATATTTTAAAGATGCCTTTGGAAGCCCTGAAGAGGAACCATAATCCTTTTCTTATAATCAGAAGTAATAAACTCACCCTTTCTATTCAACAGTTTGACTCATTCTTTGATTTTAAAGCAAATAGTATATTCTAGCCAGAGGGAAACCTTATGAATTTTTACCTGCAAAATTACACTACTGCATCTCACTATTCCCCTAACAACTTTAACATGCATAATAAGAATGCATTTTTCAGCCTCTCTACTATTTCAGGTTTAAAATAACGTTAAAAATAAATTATTTAATTAGAAAAAAAAGGAAATTATAAGCATAATATTTACTTTATAACTAAGGCTGACTCTAATTTCATATGTTCCAATCCTGTCCATCCCCATGACCATGGAACACAAGCTGAGCTATCAATGGGCTACAGCCTGAATTCACAGTGCAGCACAGTGTTTAAGCATCAACTGAGAGGGACATTTTACTGCTCAAGGTAGGAGGCCATGTGAGAAATATACTGAAGTGCAGGAATACCTTCAAGTGGAAAATTCTAGTTCTTGTGCTGTCTGTATCTTCAGAAAATGGAAGGGGAAAAAACCTTAACTAGAGCTTTTAATTTAAAATCCTTGTAAGAAAAGGTATCCAGCTTATCCTTCTGAGAAGTCAAATCACAGAACAGACAAAGAATATGGGGAAACTTTTACTCTAGAAGGGATGACTTTGCTTTGGTATAGTAATAAAAAAATTTGCATCCATGTAAAAAGTTGGAATATATTTCTTTAGTAGTTAATAGCAGAATTTTGGAAAATTGATTTTAATAAATTCTAAAATAATTCTGAGGAGTAAATAGATGCAGTTGTGAGTCTCAACAAGGTTGTAAGGCAGTTTTTGATAATTTATATTATTTGTGTGTGGAGTAGCATACAAAAATTTATTTTTATAGTTCATATGAATGATAGAAGATAAAGAATATTTTGTAAACCTGCATACAAAATAATTAGTCTCCTGATTACATCAATAAACATTGTTTTAACAGTCTTGTGTACTTCTTGGTGAGATATGAAAAGCAGTGGAATTTCCTTCCTTGGTTCTTATGTTATAGACGAACTTTAAATGCATTTTTAAAAAATGATCCATGTGAAAACCCAAATCCCATAACTTTAGGTATATAAATCCCATGTAATAAAGGCCATATTGAATTTGATGGAATTTCTCTTCAGAAGTCTGCTAACTGTATAAAAAGGATGCTGAGAGTCCAGAGCACAGGCAGGACTCTGAAGAAGTGTTTGATGCCTCTCTGTGTAAGTTTAAGGAGAATGACAGCTCTAGGTATGCCCAGTTACAGCTGTCTGTGTGCTCACCACTTTTCCCAAATGTCCTCATAGAACTTTTTGAATGTCTGTGATAAAATCACAGACTTGTAGAAGAAGAATTTCCATATTCTCTCATATTCCCAATGAGACTGAACTCACTGCCGTCTTCTTGCTTGTGCTATGTGGAAGATCAGACAAGATTCCCACAATGGCATGTGCAGGCCATATAATGAATGCACTAGCATTAAAATGTAGAACATATCTTCATTTTATGTTCTGCTGAGGCTGCAAAGTTTGTAACAGGCAGTTCTGAGACAAAAATCCTTATTCTTTTTTTAATAAGCATAGTGTATTTGAACCAAACTCATTATTTTGCCTTAGGTTCTGCTGCTTACATTCTAGTTTCTCGAAAGACTAACACGTGTAACTTTATTGATACTGCTTCCATAATGCATTTTTCCTACTTTCTCATTCAAACCTATCCTGCTCAGAAGTTGTCTTGCATTAAAATGTATTGATGTGAGCCATGCTCTACAAAGTTTCAATTATGCAAAAATAGATAATTATCTTCTTTTAACATTTCAACAGGAAGTAATTTGAAGGTCCTTTTTATTTATAAATTTCTTTTATTTCTTTATTTATATTATTACTCTGTTTAAATAAATCTATTTGTGTTTAGTTTTTGCAGGCTTACTAGAAATATTGGATAAGAAACACTTCTTGATTTTGTAAGAGTATTTTTAGAAATTAAAAAGGAAAATATTATGCTAATATATTAGGACTCTTGATTTCAAAGCATTCATGTAAGCCTTAACTGCATTTTTTAAAGATCTGGTATACTTGTAAGAATCTGGTTTGTGGATTTGATTGGATTTGAAGTGGAAAAATACTGTGAAATGTATAGACCTTGTCAGCAAAACATTCTGAAGAAGATCACTTGGTGAGTATACTCACCACATTGCCACATTGCCAACACCTGTCAAAATAAAATTTTTAGGATAACTTTAAGAAGTCTAGTCCTAGCTATGTCTTCCCCTGATTTTTGAGGTGAACTTGCCCAGGGGATGGCTATGAAAAGTAAGACACACAGGAAGTTTCATCAACACATAACAAATTTTTCATTGGAGAGATTTTGCTGAAAATCATTCATGCCAGCATTGGCTCTGAAACCCTACAGAAGACAATAATACAGACAACAATAACAATAAATATTCCTAAAGAAAGAAACCCTTGAACTGCACATAAGCTTCCTTGCACATTGACAAAGAATAGTCACTAGGTGTTTTTTTAAATTTCAGGGCTTTCCTGCTTTCTCTTCAACAGTGAATGCTCATGTGCTTGTTCTGGCAGTGAAAGAGAAGCAGTGTCCTGCATTTCTGTGTTGATCTATGCTGGTCTGGTCATGGCTCTGCTCTCCTTTCACAGAACCATGTCACTTCCTTATCACAGTCAGTGTTAATAATCAAACAATGTCCACTTCCCTGAGTAATAAATGTGATCAAAGCCAGAAAGTGTAACGGCTTTGAGAACACAGCCAATTTTCTCTTTAAGTATTATCTCCTTGTACTTTATCACCACAATCTTGTGCACTCCATATGAACAGCCTAATGTCTGCCTTGCTGTCTCCAGTGATACTGAGTGTTCCCTATTCTAGTCTATTTTTTTTAGTTTATGGGTACAGTCCTCTTCTTTGCATTTTAGCATTGTCATTTTATTGATCATGGCTTTTTGCTTGCTTGCTGGTGATTTTTGAGGTGAAATAAAAGATGACTCTGTTCAATGCCACACTTTTTTTTTTTTTTTTTTTTTTTATTTTTTGGAAGTTC
>VWYP01026923.1:8496-36182 GCA_013400435.1 Pycnonotus jocosus | reverse complement strand
TTTTTTTTTTTTAAATTCTTGGAAGATCTTCCCTATGTCATGACCTTGATATTACTTCAGCTTAGAGCTCTAGCAAACACTTTCTACATGATGAGTTGTTGTGTTTCTTGTGAATAATTTTCTGATAGTCTATTTTCTTGTTAATATCGGAATATGTTTTTATCTAGTCCTTCCAGTCATTTCTCTGCTTGCTTGCTTGCTTCCCCCCTTCCTCCTCTTTTTTTTTTCTGCCATCCTTTCTACCTTTCTTCCTCTCATCCTCTCCTCTCTTCAGTACTTCTCAACCTGCCTCCTTTTTCCCCTTTTTTTAATCATGTGGCCTCAGAGTGACTCATGGCAAGAAATTTAAACCATGACAACACAATAAGATTCTTGCATGTGGTCATTATGCAGTTTGCAGCTAACCTCCAGTTTCAGCATAGGATCATAAATATGGGATCTCAACAAATCTCTGGACAATTTTGGTGCCTGCTAAATTGTTATTTCGTGTACCATTAGGTTGAATTCTGTCCATTTTTATGTTTAGGCAAAACAATCCATTTGCTCATGGCCAAATGAGTATATTTTACTCATAAATGCTGTTTCAGCACCAAGCAGGTGGGACTTGGTAACTCAGAGAAAGTAAATTTTATCAACTATTCAACCAGAATATGGAAGCTGTAGAGTCACTTGAGAGCATTTTCTCAGCCAATTCCAAGGAAAGCAAGACAGCTCTGTGCAGGAGAGTCATCTGCAAGTAACAAAGATAAGAAATATTCACACTCTGATAAACCACGAAAATGTTTTCTATAATGCTGTTGCTAAAACTGATGATCAGCAAGTTACTTAAATTAACTCTTACTAGATATTGTTTGTAATAACAATTGTGTCACAGAAACACATTGTTTGGGTTAAACAAATTTATAGATAAATGTGTAAAAAACAAATAAATAAATGTGTAGGTGAAATAAATGGTAGGAGTAAAAAAAGTCAAGGTTTTGAGAATATAAGTTAAGGTTTTAGGAAAACTGTTTAAAAATTCAGTAGGGCTTTTAGCCCGATTTATTTGGGCTTTTTTTTTTCTTTGTTTCAATACAATAAACCACTCACTCATTAGCTAAACTGCTTTATGAGATCACATGTATGATCACAGTAAACTCCAAATAGTCCAAGTAGAACGGAAGCACATACAAATTAATGTTCTTTAAAACAGAAAAAACTGTATTCACTGTATTCACTATTTCTTACCCTGCACCTCTCTAGTGACAGTTGCAATATTTAGTGAGTCAGTTTAACTCATATGGAAGAAATACCTTTATTTTTTTCACTGGATTATTGGTTGTAGGATTGGTGAATTGAATTGGCACAAAGAGACACCTAGTGAGTACTGGATAAGATGCTTCAGGAAAAAAAAAAAACCCACAGGTGTGTCTATACAAAAGAGCACAGTAAGGGAGGAAAGAAGAGAGGCTGCTTTATCTTTGCACTCATTAATTGCCTCTGACATCTTTCTTAACTTCAACATCAGGCTTAATCAGGCACAGTTTACCTTCAATGTCATCGTGTATAAGAAAGGGAAGGGTGATAGCTTTACTGAATGGAAAAGATAAACTAAAGGTTTATAAAATATTTAGCAAACATAATTTGAATTTTATCTTATGACGTAAAACAAACACTTAACATCTTAGATTCTCACATCTATTTTTAGCAATTGGGAAAAATAAATCTAGCATTTTCTTGTTGAGGATAAAACAACCATAACATTATCAGTGTCCAGGGTAAAGCAATCTCAAATGTGTAAATGAAAACATATTCGCTTTCTTCTTTCTCTGAAGAAAGTTCAAACTTCCAGGATTTTTTTTTAATGTCCATCAATAACATTACAGGTATTTCACACAGAGAGGATTATTCCAGCTAGCAGGTACTTTTTTTTGCAATCTACTTTAATCTTGGGGGGGGAAAAAAGCACTATCATATATGTGTTTTTTCATTTATCTAAGTAAACCTTTCAAGAAACAAATTTACAATATGTTGAAGGAATTGTTCTGCTCTGTGGAGGAAAGACAAGGCATCCATCTGGCAGGTTTTGCCAGCAGAGGCTGTTATTTGAGAAGCTAATGAATAAACTGCATGTTTCTATGTTTCTATGCATGTTTCTACTTCAAAGAAATAGGCACTACTGTGAATAAGGGATAAATCAATGTGAAACGATTTTAAACTTTCTGATCTCTATTAGCATTTCATCTGTCTTATGCAGGAAAGCAGATGCACCCTACTGTACTTAAGCCCTTTTTCTGGGAGTTGGTAGTCCATCCTTGCATTCTGTTTTACATCTTCCCAATAATATTCCCATTTACTTCTCTACTTTTTGGAAACTTGGTAAAATAACAAATAAAACCCAAGAAAATGGTAATTCAAGAATCTAGTTTGGGAGTTTTTAAATGCTAATGTGATTAAATGATAATATGATTAAAGAAACACTTGAAGAAAAATAGCACAATGTAGGATTGATTAGAGCATTTTAAAAAATAACTGTGTTTTTCAAAGAACCATCCAAATGAAAACCTTGGAATCAAAAACACATCCCATAATACACAAAAACAATAGCTGTAGAGGTAATCTGTCCGCTGCCACAAATATCTCCTTGACATTTTCTTAGAAACTATTGTTAAAAAGGAGATTATTCATTATTTCATGCTGCTTCTGAGGTCTCCCAGTGTTATTACTTTTAAAGACAGTTCTTATTACACAGACAGTTGCTGTTTTGAATAGGGGTTTTGAGTTTATGAATTTCTGAATTTTTATCTGGAGAAAAACCAAACCTCAGGCATGGACCACTTTATTGGCACTGGTTAATAATTTGCAATTGCTTGGTTAATGTGCAGTAACAGAATGAAATACATGTGCTAGCAAGGACTGGCTCGTGATGATGTCTGCATACATGCTGGGTTTTGTAATCACTTTGTAGAGTATTTCCAGATGCTTTACCAAGTGCAAGCAGTCCACTGACCACAGGCTGAATGGTTCTTTGGTTACTGGGCCCACTTAAAATTTTTTCCTTTAGTTATTTTCAACCCCTTTCTAGTCTTAACCTTACCCAAG
Source organism: Pycnonotus jocosus (assembly GCA_013400435.1). Lineage (NCBI taxonomy): Eukaryota > Metazoa > Chordata > Aves > Passeriformes > Pycnonotidae > Pycnonotus > Pycnonotus jocosus. The sequence continues at coordinate 33,101 of VWYP01026923.1, read as the reverse complement.
GTCCATGCCTTATTAACTACTGATAGATGACAGACAGTAAAGGGGTGTTACAAGGAGTGCAGTGCTTGCATTCTAGACTGCCAATAGATGGGCTTTTCTAATGCTGTAATTTGTATCTACTTTGAGGATTGCTTTAAGTAAACTACTTAACTATTAAATCTTAGTTCTAAGGAATTTATTCTATTTTCTCTATGATTTGTTGAAGGAACCTGGGTTCCCAGAAACATTTTTATCCTTTTCTAAAATAGGCACGCAAAATTAATTCCTGTGTGGAATAATTGTGATGAGTATGCATATCTTTTTCCTCTGGCTCCATTAGTGTAGAAAGAGCCTGAAACAAAGTATTTTGATGAACTTAAATATGACAGCTGATTTTAGGACTGTTTCTGTCAGGAAAATAGCGTAAAAGGATTTTTGCCAGAGCCAAGGCATAGGCTGAATAACTGATGAGAGATTTACCTACCATTACAATACCATCACATCATGTTATATACTCCTAAAGAGTATTTTGGTCAACTTAGAAGTATCCTTCTATGTGCATTTTCTACATTTATAGCTATTTCCCCTCATCTCTACTACCTCCTGCTCTGTAACTCAGCCCAGTAGGATCCTACACATAAAAAGAATGTATTTCTCACAAAATTTGAGAACATTCAGATGGTAAGAAAGAAGTATGAAGATTTTTTTATTGAGTCTGGTTATTTTTGAGGCAGTAGCACTAGATGTTTATTTTCCACTACAAAGCAAATACAATAAATGTCAAATTAAATTGATTTTTTTTTTGTAGTGCATTAAAAACAGTTTGCAAATTTTGTTTTATTCTAAAACCATTCAGTAAAGACATTATTTCTTAGTGCAGCTCAAAGTAATACTGTGTAATTAAGAGATATCACAACTTAGGAATGCATTTGTGAGGAGAGGTACTCAAAGTTTAAAACTCTTTACAGACATTTAAGATCTATGAGAAATTATATGTCTAAGAAGAATTAAGTTCCAAAACAATCTAATAATGATGGTTTGAAGCATTTCTCTGTACAATAAAAAACTACCTTACTTTTGAACAACCCTTCATGATAGGAGTGTCTGTAGCATGCTTGAAAGAGACACAGGTTTCTGGATATTCTCCTTCTCTTAGGAATATACAGGGAGAGAAAGCTGTTTTATTTCCATCAAAATATAACAGACTCATTGCTCAAATTATTGACTGCAATTCAGACAAAGCATGTTTAATGAATAATGACTGTTGGTAGGAGTAGGTCCAATGAGTGTGAGCAGAGTGATGTCAGACACATTAAGTGTGCTCATTTCTATAGGTTCTGTGCACAAGTCTGCCACACAAGAAACCGTGGCTGAGACATGGACAAATGTTCTGTACCTAAAATCACAGACCTGCCCTGTTAAGAGCAGCAAAGTATATAGAACCTAGTTCAGGCTGAAGGAAAGGGAGAGCTGATGAGCTGGTTTCTAAAGGTCTCATGATAACCATATCCAAAAAGCCCTGGCAATTTGTTGCAAAGTTGGATGTTTTCTGGCACAGCCACTGGTGGTGTTGGCTCTTGTCTCCTTCTCACTGGGAGTTTGGGTCCAACTGCTGAGCATTGTGCTATCCACAATGGTCTGCTACTGCCTTTCTACTGTAATTTCTGGTGAAAATATCAATGTGTTTTTGTTAAAACATTTAAAAAACCTGTCATTGGGAGTTGAAAATCAGTGATAGCAGGCTATCCCAACATTCACATTGTGGCCTTGGGTCCCCATTAGGCTATAAATGAATGAGAGACAGCAGGGATCTGTGACCTGAGGCGTGTGCTGCAGCAGACAGCGCTACTGGATTAGATGTATCTTATTTCAGGGTTTTATTTGGACCTGCTGAATGAGATTATAAAGCATAGAGAATAAAACAAAAGAATCAGCACCATCTCATTATGGCACTCATTACTCTTGCTCTTTTTTATCCAATATTGGGAAAAAAGGCTTGATAAAACAACCTCCTTTAAAAAGATGTGTCATAAGTGATGACATTTTATACTCCTTTCTTTTTGTGTGTATTTGACCTTATTCTCTGCACTTGAATTGTGAAACCCCTCAGGTTATGGTACTTTTCAAAACAAGACAATTTTTGGAATAGATCCCAGGGCATTTTAGTTTATGAGAAACTTTATGAGGCTATTCTGGCATCAGTATTTGCCTAGTGTCCATAAGCATCTGTGGTTTGTGTCTTGTAAAAGTACTCATTGCAGGTTTATGTTATTGCTATTTAAAAATTTAGGAGGCTGCACTAGGAATGATGAAACTACAATATCAAATACTTAAAATGAAGTTATACAAAGTGGTATTATTATTTTGAAAGCTATTCTTTTTTAATTGCACCAGCCACTGTGCACTTCTATGTAGGTTTATGATTTGGATGCAGAAACCTCTGAATGCTGGATTATTTACTGTAAATGTGGAGCATAACTTGATAACAATTCTTTGACTCCTGTCCTCTGTTTCCAAACAACTGATACTACATTATTGATGTCAAGATGAATTTACCAGGTACCTCGATGGCAACAAGACAAACTCTCAGAAGAGACAAATAGGAGTTCCTATGCCAAATCTCTGAATTCAGACTTGTATTTCAAGTTCCTGTATTTTATTGAAATTGATTGATCAATTTCTGATTGATCAATGCCTGAAAATACGAAACCAGGTTTTCCTAAAATATTAATCTTTAATTTATTAATCTTTCATTCATTCTAAGATGTACTTCTTGAATCTGACAGAAAGGGAAATTAAACAAAACCAGAAAAACTGTGCTCAGTTCACAACTGTGGACCTTCAGTCTCTCTTTCTCCATCACTTCTCAAAGGATGTTGCTTTGTCAAGAAGAAACAAGCTTTAAAAGTCTCTTTTTAAATGGTTTTTAGTGTTAAAACCCCCTAAAAATTATAAAGCCATTCAATACAATTATCACTGGTTCTCAGCTGGTCAAAATATAACCCAATAACGGAAAAGCATGTTTAAGTTGGAAGTGACCTACAACAGTGATCTAATCCAACAGCGTGACCGCTTCAGGGCTGACCAAAATGATATCCTGTTGTTAATGGCACTGTGCAAATGCCTCCTGATTTGTGGCACCCATCACCTCTCTAGGCAACCTGCTCTAGTATTTCACCACCCTCTCTGTATAGAAATGCTAACATCCAGTCTGAACCTCCTCTGGTGCAGCTTTGAACCATTCCCCATATGTCCTATCAGTGCATCCTGTGGAGAAGAGCTCAGCACCCACCTCTCTACTTCCCCTCATCAGGAGGCTGTGGACAGCAATGAGGTCGGCCCTCAGTCTTTCTCCAAACTAGACACACTCCATGTCCTTTGCTGCTCCTCATAGGACACAACTTCCAATGAAGAAAGCAGCTATTGATTCCTGAATAAAGATACTGCCTCTACACTACTCTATTATTCCTGGTTGGCATATTTCCTTCCTCAATACATTCTCTGTAAAGATCCACTAACGTATAATAGGCAAACCACCAGCAAGAGTAAATTATGTCTCTTTTGTCTTAAAATTGTTTGAGATAATTTCTATATAATATTTGATCTTTATTATCAAATCATTGTAGACCCGTACAATTCAGAGAAAGTTTAGACTCCAAAGAAGTGCACCATTTTACTCATAGAATATTTATAAACTTCTGGAAGCTTCTCTCACAGAAGTCCTCCCCGGTCCTTACTGTTCTTACGCCTCTTTACTCCCCACAGGAGCTCTTCCCTTCCCAGTCAAGCTTGGCCACCATTACATTCAGCACAATTTCTCCCATATATTTTCAAAGAATCTCAAGAGATATTTAATGGACTGCTCAGCATACTATGTTCATGTACCATGATCACTATTTTTCCGTCAACTAATCAGGGATAAGCACCATGAGTGTGCTGTGAATACAGGCACTGAAAATGAAGTTTGAAATTTAATTTTAAAAAATTCCAACATTTTACCATAAAACATGGTCCTTCTGAGTACCTTTGTCCATGAAAGCTAAGGCTTACAGAAAGAAACTAAGAAAGTTTCATGATTTTAGAATCATAGACCCATAAAATTATTTAGGTTGGAAAACGCCTCCAAAATCATGGAGTCCAGCCTTTGACCAAACACCACCACGTCAACTAAACTCTGGCACAAAGTACCACATCCAGTCATTTCTTGAACGCTTCCAAGGGACAGTGACTTCACTACTACCCTGGACAGCCCATTGACAACACATTCAGTGAAGAAATTCTTCCTAACTTGGACCTCCTCTGGTGCAGCTTGAGGCAATTTCCTCTTGTCCTGTCACTGACTGCCTGGCAGTAGTGGTCACCCCCCACCTTGCTAAATTTTTTGTTGTCCACTTGAAGTTGAGCAGTCATGTATGGGTAATCTATTTATTTTTAGAGCAGCTGCAATCAGAGATAAGTGATCTGAATTGCTTCCCAGCATCAGCAATATAAAGACTGAGCTGACTAAAATGTATCAGGTGGCAGAGATTGTGGACTGTGAATTACAATGCTTTTAAATATGTGTGGTTCAGGCTATTTGAATAAGCAGATCATAAAAATTTTAACAAAACCAACATCAAGTACAGGGATAATATTTTAAAGCTGTTTACTTTTCCTCCATCTTTTTTTTGGTCTGTTTTATTAAGGGTAAGTTTTTATATTTTTCAATGGGCTTCTGTGTGTAGTTGCAATATAAACTACAGAATGTTTTTATAAACCAGTTGTGACATTTTTGCATGTTTCTCTATTTCCCAATAGTCTTTGCATTTTGAAAGAATTGTTATCAAAATAAAGCAATGCAGCTTGTTTAGTATCTTCTGTACCTTTTATGCTGAAACAAGTTCTGTTCATGTTATGAGCTAAGTAACTATTTGCAAACAGAACCATACTTTTTGATTTATTTTCTGTGTGAGTCCAAGCTGTGCCAGTTAGTGGGTCTGTGCCATTTTAGTAACCCCTGCCTGACAAACTCAGGCAAATAACCCAATCAAAACTTGAGAGTTTTCTGCCGTTCACGTTAGGAAGCCTCATTTATTGGAAGCACCCTGCTGGATTCTCCTGGGACTTCTCGGGCAAAATTATCACACTTATGGGTTGACCTTGACTGGATGCCACGTGTCCACCGATCCACTCTAACACTCCCACTTCTCAGCTGGACAGGGACAGAAAATAAGAAGGAAAACAACTAGTATATTGAAAAAAGGCAGTTTGCAAAAATAAAAATGAAAGGTTTCACAAGCAAAAAGAAAGAAAAGATTTTATTCTCTACTTCCTACGAGAGAGGGATATCCAGCCACTTCCTGGGAAGCATGGCTTCAGTACGTGTAGTGATTGCAGAAGGCAAACATTGTAAATAATGACTGTCCCCTTTCCTCCACCTTTTCTTAGCTTCTGTATCTGACCTGACATCATAAGGGATAGATTCCTTTGGTCAGTTTGGGTCAGCTGTCCTCGTTGTGCCCCCTTCCAAGAACTTGCCCACCCCCAGCCTGAACGGGAACAGAGTGTTGGAGACAGCTTTGATGCTGTGCCAGTGCTGCCCAGCAGCTGACAAAACACAAGCAGTGTTGACAAAACAGTGATGTGTCACAGCACCTTTCCAGATACCAGTGCACAGCACAGCACTGTGAGGGTTGCTAGGGGGAAACTGAGCTCCATCTCAGGCATACCTAATACACACAGACTCTGACTCAGCTTCAGAGGAATAGTCTTTATTAGTACAATGCCTTCCCTCTCAAGCATCAAGTGATTTTTTTGAAGTTGTTCCTTACTGCTACAGTATCAATTTACAGAAATTTCATTCTCAGTCGAAAAAATTTTAGTTTCTACTATTTCCTTTCTTCCAGTGGAAAAAAGAAAAAAAAAACCAACAAAAAAACCCCAAAAATCAAACAAACAAACAAACCCCAAAAAAAACCCCAAAACCCCCCAAAAAACAACACCACCTTAACTGACATTAATGTCTGTAAAAGATACAGTTTAAAACTTACTGTTATTCAAGGTATGGATATTAACTTAGTTCATTATGAAAATAGTGCCCAAGGATGCATAAACATCCTTTTACCTCTACCCTTGCCACTCAGCAGTTATCCAGAATATGTGTAAATAATGAACCAATTACCTAGAATCATTGAGTGTCTTGAATTGTAAAGTACCCATAATCACCATCAAGTCAAATTACTGTTACTCACAGGAATACCTAAATCTTAACTCTTATGACTAAAAATATCATCCAGATGTTCCTTGAACTCTGCCAGGTTTGGTGCCGTGATCACTTCCCTGGGAAGCCTGTTTTGGTGACAAATCACCCTCCCAGTGAAGAACATTTTCCTAATGTCCAGTGTGAACTTCTCTTGATGCAGCTTCATTCCACTTCCTCATGTTTTGTTGCTATCAGAGAGATATCAAGCACCTCCTCTCTACTGCCTCCTTTGAACAAGGTGTGGACTGTGAACCTTCAGCCTTCTCTACTCCAAGATGAACAAATGAAGTGACTTCAGCTGCTCCTCGTAAGTCTCGCCCTCACAGCCTTTCACCGTCTTGGTGGCTTTTCTCTGCACACACTAATAGTTTAATGTCCTTTTTATGTTAAGGCATCCAAAACTCCATACAATACCCAATGTGGGGCCACACCAGTGAAGAGTAGAGTGGGACAATCCCCTCCCTCAAATGGTTCACATTGCTGTGCCTGATGACAGGACACTGCCCAGGACACTGCAGGCCCTTTTGACTGCCAGGGCACTGCTGATTTGTATTCAGCTTGCCATTGACCCAAGTCCCCCAAATCTCTTCCTGTAGGGCTGCTTTCTAACCACTCCCCAGCCCCTCAGTCTAGTATCATTTGTACATTTTGTTCCTGCATCCAGATAATTTATAAAAACACTACAAAGTCACTGACCCTAGCACTGAGCTCTGAGGAAAAGCCACCAGTCCCATTCACTGTAGCTCTTTGAGCCTGATCCATTGGCCAATTGATCACCCAACGTATCATGGACTTGTCTAGAAGTGTGCTGGACACATCCGGAAAGATAAAGTGAAAGACAGTATCAGAAACTTTGCTCAAATAAAACCCCCCATATCTACTGTCTTCCCTTGGTGAACTAGATAGATAACCTTGTCATATAAAGAAATTAAGTTGGTTGACCAGTACTTTCTCCTCATGAACTCATGCTGGCTATGACCAAAGAATGCATTGTCTCTCAAGTGTCTTTCAAGAACTCCCAGAGTAACCTTCTCCACAATTTTAACAAGCACTGAAGTGAGAGTGACAGGACTGAAATTACTCTGGTCCTCCTTGCTCTTCCTGAAAATTAGGAAAACATTTTTTAGCTTCCAGTTGACTGGGACCTCTCTAGGCACTCGCAAACATTGAAAAATAAAGGAGAGGGCCTGCAATAACATCAGCCAGCTATTTCAGTGCTCTGGGATGAATCCCATCAGACTCCATATACTTATGTGCATCCAGCTGGAGCAGCAAGTATTGAACAAGTTTAGTGTCAGCTGGAAGTTTGTCATTTCCCTAGCCATAGTCTTGAAACATAGGACTCCAGGGCTCCCAGAGGCCATCACAAGCATTAAAGAAAAAAGTATAGTGAGATAGTATAGGGGGGAAAAACACTTCATGTAGGGTTAGACTTCTGTGGAGCTTGGTCTCACAGTGTTGGAATTAGTGAGTATTTTAGCTCACACATGCAGGAATGCAAGCACATATATATATGCATATGTATGTATCAGTCACACACATATATCTTAGAGAGAAACACACAGAGATACCAAATCACAGAGCCATTATATCACGAAATCATTGACTGATAGAAACATATAATGGTTTGGATTTGAAGGGACCTTAAGTTCCCCCAGTATATGCACATATGTGACAGAAACTCAAGGATCTCCCTTTCTCAGTCTTGAACTTTGTTGAAACTTAGACCAAGAAAATTATCTGTAGCCTTAGAGTTGGAGTTGGATGCTACAAAATGGCTGACAAAGGAAAGGAAAAGCTACATAAATTATCCCATGAATTTTTTTTTCAACTGGGATAGGCCTGACTGGATTTATATATTTTTTGGTTTAAGATGGTCTTGGCAATTCAAAATAGGAGAGTCAAAACCTAGTATAGACTGGAGCTACAGAATCTGCTAAAGGAGGGTAGGTTGCACATAGTACTTTCTCTGGTATCTGTTTAATTTGGGCCAGGTCAAGGGTTCCTTGGCTGAGGGTCAGAATACATGTAGGGTTAGGATTAGGGTGAGGATATAGAAGGCAAAAATAGCTGAAGTGCATCTCTTGTGGGGCTGTAGAGGGTCTGTCAAAGGAAGACTTAGCTTGTAAAAATATTTGAAAACATTTTCAAATGGATCCTTGGGAAATGTTGAGTGCAAGTTTAAGATTTGAAAGCTGAGAGATATATAAGGGTCCTTGGCAATGGCTAGAATCATGCCTGGGGTGTTTATGTTTGGTGTCTGGGAGAGAAAAAGATCAGACCTCCATTTGGGTGTAAAGTCACTAACTGAGGAAGGCTTATGCTGCTGAAAGAGCTCCTTTACTTCAAAAATAGGTCAAAAATTTGGCAATGAACCCCCTCCTGGTAGATGATTTCAGAAAAAATGAAGTATCTTCAAAACAATAATTCTTTTAAGGAATGATTGCCTTGTTTTACTCCAATTATTATGTTGATTTGTAACTAGCATGACCTTATTTTATTTAGAAATATATATGAGTTTATGCAGGAAAAAAATCTGTGTTTACAAAAATATTTTCTTTTCCAAAGAGTGTGTTTGAATCTCACCAGAAATCACATTACTACTTCCATGGTCTGGAGGGCTACTGGAGGACTGTTTTTTTCTTTTTCTGTGTCTCTTGTTCTTAGTCTGAGGGTGGCATGTAGGCATTAAGGTCTAGAATATCTATAAATTGTTTTGTGCTAATACTTGTTCTAGATTGACTGAAGAACATAAATAATTTGCCTCTAACAAATCAATTAATTATATTTTGGGGGTTAGAATAATTTGTCGCCTTAGTGGTTGACAGTGAAAAGTGTTTTCCTGTCCACAAAAGCAGCAGCTTTTCCCTCTCATGGTGTAGATTTGAGCACTAAAAAATTCTACTGATAGATCAGACTCTGGAAATATATTTTCCTTTATTCAGAGAAGAAGATTCCAGAGCTGGATTGAAAATTAACTGCATCTCAAAGAATGAACAGAAAGGAATGAGCCTCTTAATCTGCAAAATCCCAAACTCGATTTATTTTTATTTTTGAGAGAGGAAAACCAGAAATTTGATTTTTTTTCTTCCACTACAGTTTATTCTGAGCACATTTCAGTGCAGCAGGGAACATTGCTGCAAACCAACAAGCAAATCTGACTTTTCTAAATGTGAGTGACTGGCATTCTGAAAGCTGTGTATGCAGTCTGTTCACCTGTTACAGTAAGTCAAGCTATTCCTTTTATTATCCATGACAACTTAATAGTATTTCTATTGGTGAAGCTTTTGATACAGTTCAAAACATAAGCAATAACAATTGCTACATTTCAGGTGTGAGACCATAAAATTTTTAAATGTCTACCACACAGCGAGAAGGGCGAAAGACATAACTGAATTTCCACAAGATTATTAATTAACTCTCATTATTAATCTTCCCTCGGTGATGTTTATTTAATTCTTCTCCAAAAGGTTTAAAAAGAGAAATATTTGCACTTTGGCATTTCTTTTCTAGCATGTTTTGGAGTCTGATTTGTTTTTTATGTTTCTTTGTAGTCTGGGTTCCTGAACTGGCCGTCTGAGATGGTTTGCATCTCCCAGGATGCCAAATGTTACTGGTGTGATGACTGAACAGGTGTGATAGAAATAGTTCTACCCCAGGGTGACACTACACTGCCTCACACAAGATACCATGAAACATTACAGAGGTAGTTCTGACCCTGGTCATTTAAATTATTTGGGTTATTCATGTAAATGAATATTTGACTAAGATTGAAATACCATCATGTTTCTTGTGTAATGGTAGGACAAATGACCTTATTATGATTTGGGTGAGGAGCTGTAACAGAGGAGCTCTTTAAAGTCACCCATCCCAACTTTACCAAACAGTAACAAGTGATTTATTCTGTCTTAAGCACTGTGGCAAAAGCCATGTCACAGCTGCTGGAGTGGAGCCACATCTGTCTTTGGTCAAAGGAGCCTTGTCACACTCATCTCAACCAGCTGCAACACAGGCTGACATAAGGAGCTGGTCTGCTAAACAAGAGTATTTGAGTAAATGAGCAATGGAGAGAAGGATGGAAGGAACTAGGAAAAGCTAGATTGGATTATTTACTTGGCCCTTTGAAAAGACAAATGGCATTATTATAAATGCCCAAGACACTGGGGCATTTATGCTTAAATAATCTTTGATTATTGATTGTTTTCCTCTTGGAATTTATTCTGAATTTCTTTCTAACTCTTCCTAAACAGTAAAATTGTCTTTATTTCCAAGCCTGGAACAATAACCTTGTAAAAGATATGACTCTTAGGGGAACTCAGATAGAGTCACTTGTTTTTTCCACGTTAATGAGTAGACTTCTGTTCTTTTTATGATTTCTGTAAATGAATATTTGACTCAAAAACAGTGCCTTATGCCATCAACCAGTCATGGCATAAAATTACTTTTTATTGTCCTGCTTTTCAGAAAAGAAAACAGGCTCCTGGAAATTGAATAAATTTTCACAGAGATGCCATAACAAATTACACTTGCTGATTAAAACTCTGGAGGCAGTTTTTTCAACCAGGATTTGCACATAAGCTAAATCTTAAATAGAAATTTTACTGAATTAGTGTATATCAATACTACAACTGGGGAATATTTAAACAGAGCAGAAAATTCAATGTAATCAGGGAGCAATTCAGAGAGTTTTTACCCAGAAGATCCTATAAATCTCAAGAAGGGCAGGAAGCACAATTAGCCACCCTCTGAAGCCAGTGAACAAATTCCCTTTGACTTCATTGACTGCTGCAGAGAGCTGAAGGATGAATGCCACAGCACTGGGTTTTGATGACTTAATGAACAAATCGGTCATCAAGAAATACGCTTGTGAGTGATTCCGTTCATTGTGGCAAGTTGTGTATATTTTCTGAGCATTGCCAATAGTTAAGGGTTTAACAGTTTAACACACTGTAAGTAGAAAGGTCCATATTTCACAAGCAGGGTTTTTTTTTTTTAAACAATTCCTAGATATTTGTAGCTGTAATTCTAACAGGCATTTAAGGTAATATTCATGCAGTCGTAAATGGTTCATTGTATTTGAAATGTGGGTTCACAGAATGTGACAGATCATTAAACCAAGTCTATCTCTTGGCACATCCTCAGTTTCATGTACAATCACTGTAATTTCTCAAGACTTCTGGCTTCTGAGCAGAATGTCCCTTCTGCTTGCACATTTTATTGTATCTAATAAACTACAGATAAAACTACATGATTATATTTGGCATTGCTAACTTAATCCACCCATATGATGGAACACACAGAGAAAATTACAATTTCTTTGGAAATAAACTCTACAAATATGTTGATAATAAGGAAAATTTTTGTGAATTTCATTGATGTAAACTGTAAGACTACAGCTGTTCTTTGTGGATGCTTTGAATGTTTCATTACCCAATAACTTGCACTAGAACTGATGAGGGTTTCCTGTATTTAAGAGTCAGAATTCTGCAAGATACTGTGATTTAGAATTCTTAAGAACATACCATATCCACCACTTTCAAAACAACTAGGTTCCCAATTGCTTGATGAACTGACTCAAAAACCCCCCTAGTTGTCTCAAATTAAATTACACTTTAAAGATATCACTAAGGTTTGTATGGGCTTATGCAGATGGACCACTCAAAAGTCAGTGCAGTTTCAGCGTCTATGCATGAAAATTTCAGAGATTCCAGAGGACTTGACATTAGGAATGCTAGTTAACAACCTTGAATAACATAGACACTAATCAAAATTTTATCCTAATATTCCTTTGATGAACTGCATATATCAGAACTTAGGATATTTCTGCCCTCTAGAAAGAAAATTGTTTGAACTTGCAACCCATCTCATCACATCTTCAATTCTGAAAGAAAACTTCAGATCTTTGCTCTAGGAGTGTCTATCCATTGACTAATGACAATGTGGTTTGACCTGTCCAGATATAAATACCTAAGATATTGAAAGCTAAATTCAGGAGCAAATCACCCTTTTAGAGTCTATACAATTATATTGCATAGGCAGTTGGAAAAACTATTTTGCCAATAGAAAGAAGGTGAATTTAATTTTTTTTCTTTTTTAAATAGCTAAAAGTAAACTTAGCCTTACAGTCTAGCAAGGATTTCTGAGATGTAAGATAGCACAAGAACACTGGACATTCTTATGATTCTAAGGGTCTTTTCCAACCAAAATGATTCCATGACTCTATGAAATAAATAAATAAATAAATAAATATCTAGCAACTAATTGAAATTTACATGTGAGTGGGTGTGTCTAGAACAAATGTAAAGTTGGAAACTCATTTGTTGGCAAGATTTGCCAGTATCTTTTGAGTAGCCTGCTTTATACATTTTTAGGATAGTTCTGGTACCTATATTTTTTTTCCTATTCCAGGACACAAATGAAATAAATCTGTGCAACTGAAACTGTGAAATTTCTCATTATACAATATGCTTCACTGAAGTCAATATACATTGTTTGCATTCAATTAAAAATGTTATCCTAAGATAAGAGCAAGGTAGTTTTCCTGCCATTTACTTCAGTCAAATCAAAAGGAAGTTCTGTGGAGTTGGAGACATACCTGGATTGCTTGTGCTACCACAATATACATCATGCTGAACAGTGAGATGCAGCTGTTACACTTCCTAGAGGTGCTCAGCTGCTCTCTTCATCATACGCATTAAAACCCCAGAAGTCTGGCAGAATTTCTGGGCAGTTTATAAAGAAATTCAAAGAAGACCATCAAACTCACATGTCACCACCCTTATATTTTAGGCAATAAACAAAAACAAATACCTTGTTTATATAGATGGATATGATAATAGGCATAGCACTTTCCAGTAATTTTATTTGCTAAACTTGAAAAGCATACAAACTCTCAATTGCAAGCACTGTGGTTCCTTCTCTGCCTCTGTTAGGATAATGTGGAAATCTATTTACATATTTGCGTATTTTTATATTTATGAATTCTTTATTAATTCAGCCACAAAATAATTGGATGACTTGGAAAACATTACATAACATATTAAGATTTTTCAGAATGCAGAAACACAGTGTTGCTTAAGGGCATTCAAGGGATTTATCTGGTTTTTTACTGAGTCATGCTAATGTATGGTTTTAGTAGGTGGGCGCCAATGTCTTTGATCTGAGCACATATGCTAAGAAATTCACTGCCTGATGAGATGGAATGTTCAGTAATCGAGGCCACAAAAATGTAATACCTTCAAAAAGAATATGCTAGCAGATTCTCAACAGCTCCTTTGGATCTTTCTTCCTGTAAAATCTGAACAACATTTGTATTTGCTGTTCCTGTTGCTGGTGACTTCCTTTATCCAGCTGCTTTTCAATACAAAAGCACTACTGGCCTTAAGAAGCAATATACAATAAAAACTTTAATTACTTAATATTGTCTGACAAATATCTGGCATTCTCACACTTTCTGTGACAAATGCTTGTGTGCACTTAAATCAGTGAATCAATATGAACAAGGCAATAACAATCTCTACCAGAGGGAGGAGAAAAAGAGAAGTTTATGAGCTGTTTTGATATTTATTTGTACAAAATTGCATTGTCCACGCAATGGAAGTAGATGAGAGAAACAGCTTTTATTTAACTTCTCATGTAAGTTTCTTCCACAGAGGTTATTTTCTTTTCTCTATAAATCCAAATGCATGGGTCTACATGTATATTTTAGTTGAAAGCAAACATATGAAGTTCTGTTTGGAATCAGTTGCAGTTGCAAATTCAGTATCTGTGAGTCTCTGGCCTAAACATAAAACTCATTACTGGCCTAAAGTTAAACCCATTTCTCACTGCCATTTCAGCAAGCACAAGGATGCAGTAAGTAAGTCTGTGCCTTTGTAGAGCTTTTAGTTATAAAGAGCCTTCCACTTTGCAGAATGGGCCATTTTGCTGCACTTTTGTGCTCCTGTTTCACTTCTTTGGAACCATTTTAGTTTCAGTATCTCCAACAGTTGTCTGCTTTTCCTTTCTCATTTCAGCTGATAAACATTTTCAGTACAGACTTCTTCATTATCTCACAGCTCAATCCCTGATGTATCTGGGTCTGTTACTGCCTGTACCTCGATGGGACCTCTCCAGAAAGCCCAGGAGCTGGCACTGTTCTCAGCAGGTTTTGAATCCAGAGGCAGGAGGGGATGCAGCAATACTTTTGGTTTGACTGAAGAACTAAATCAGACAATTCAGATCTTGCCTCAGTTAAACGATTTTCATTCAGGTTACCTTCAAGGTGGCACATATCTAGCATGGAAATCTCACAGACTTATGTACAGAACCTGAAATACTGTGAAATAATTCATCATCCCTATTTAATGCTGGCTTAAGAATCACAAAATAAATTTATTTTTAAAAATGAATAATTTGATTAAACATTGACCCTTTTCTGGCTGCTAGGTGAATATTTCTGTGAGTTGGATTATTTCTCTTTTTTCTCATCTGAATCTCATAGTCCAGTATTCTCACTTGTTGAGCCAGCTTTTAGTTAGAATGTGTTAGTGGAAGAGGGACATCCCAATAATCATTAGTGTTATATTATTTAAGTGTTTTATACAATTATAGATCATTCTTTTCTTTCAGTCAAAAATACCATTATTTTATGGATTTTCTGATTGCTTAGTTGCAAAATTAGTAGATTTTGCTTACAATATGGGGATATTTTCTAATTTATGCATAATAAAATTTGTATTCCTCCTTCTCTTGAAAAAAAACCAAAACCTGATTGCTAAGGAAAAGAAATGTTTCTTTTTCTCTTTGGAAGAAATATATTGCAACATTTTGATAAATGCATATATTCTCACTATTTTGCTGTGTTGAAAACATTGAGGTACTTGAGACCTAATACTGTAAGATTTTACTGAATAATGAAGGAGATACTCTGCAAGTGAACTCAAGCAGTTAATTTTAAGTATATTTTGCTTTCCATTGTTTTTGTTTCACAGCATGAAAACCAGAAAGGAAGCAAAGTAATTTGATAGAACACAACAACAGTAGTGGTTTGTATGTCAGTAAACACTTTAACAATGACTGGGGGCATTTCCAATACAAAGCGTAGTATCAAATTAATCTTCTGAGAAGAAACTTGATCCTTTTTTGAATTATGTGCTTCTCTTTAAAAATAGAATTTTAATATAATACATTTATGCAATGCTATGTCTCATTGTCTCATCTGATTAGAAACAGGGGAATTGTCTTTCAGGCTCATATTTCACTGGGCTGCATCTTGATATCCATAACTATTATTCTGATTCAAAGCCTCTGAAAAAAAGAGAGAAGTTTAATACTTGCATATCTGATCTCATATAAGATAGAAGTCAAAAAGTCATCAAGTTTGACGATCTTCTGTCAGCACCAATTTTGAGGGTAAAAACAAACACAGAAGGACCCCTGTACATGTGAGGCAAGTTTATTTTCAAAAAGTAATTGGAGCAGAAAGGAAATGTGTGACTATCTTGGTCTTTTTCTTTTAAAAATAAAAATAATATCATGAAGAAAATATCTAAGGAAAGGGAAGAAAGAGAAGGAAAGGAGAAGAGTAGGCAGTGAGAAGGAAAGATATCACTTGATTTTTGCAGTTTCGATGTCCATGGTCAGACTGATGGTCGTAGTTTTGATTCCTTGGGGCTGGGGGTGAGTGCAGCAGAATTCTGTGGGTTATAGATGTTCAGGCTTACATGGGAATGCTCCAGAGAGCTTTTGCACTGTCTGACACAACCCTGTGGAAAAGAGCTAGGGGAGCATTCAGACATCTCTGATGGTTTGTGGCCCCTTCTAATGGCATGACATGACAGCTGTTTGGCCCTCCTTCATGTGACTCTCTAGTTTTGCCTTACAGCAAGGCATGGAAGGCCTATAAATAAATGAGATATCCAATAGATGGAAACAAGAACAAAATTATTATTTCCAAGTGAGGGAAATAACTCACTTCCTAACTAAAGGAGGAAGCAGAAATATTATTCAGGATACTTTGATGCTGACAATAGGCTGAAACAGGACTAAAATCTATCCATTCTACATGAAGCTTGGCAGGGCATGAACACAGATTTGATGAGGACTGTTTGCAGTGAGTTTATTCTTTTTTCCCATATATCTTCTGTTATTAACCCCAGAGTTTTTATAACGATGATCTTCAGAATATGAATAATTCTCTAGGGACAGTGGAGCTGTTAATTATTGCATGCATTGATAGTAAAGTAGCTTTCCACAGATTGCAGCTTAAGCTAACTAGAATCCAGTCCATAGGAATGGTAAAACAAATTTTCTGCTTTGGAGAGAATCATTTGCATTTTGTGTCTAGTGCAAATTCTGAAATCTAATTTTGAAAAGAAAAGAAAAATTACATTTTTATCTACACTGAAAAAATTGAGATGGTTCTGTGTTGATCTATCTACTAGGTCTAATGGGTACAAAAATCTAGGAATGATGACAGAAGAGGTAAAAGGTGCAGTTAATTAGTGAATTTCTGCAGTTCATTTAAACTTGGTTCTATTGGTATTTTTCAACAACAAAAATTTCCCCATGTGCACATTTAAATTTTTCTTTATATTCACTGAGTCTTTAAATTGCATTTTAATTTTCTGCTTACTTGCAATTTAATCTAGGGAACAATCAGATTTTTGCTGTGAAAAATACTTGAATCAGACAAGATGCATTTCTTTTCCTTGATAGATGCAGGAATTTAATTAGGGAAATATTATAGTATAGTGGCTAGATTCAATCACTTACAGCTTCATCTGTATGTCGCACTTGAGGTGACATTTTTGTGACAGCTGTCCATTCTCTTTTTTCTGAGTATAATCATTTAATTAAAGTTTATGCTATAGGTCTATTAATAACAGGATAGCAAATACTAGGAATTTTCCCAAACAAGTACTGAAAGCCAGATTCTTAAGCTATTTTAGCATTTAAACAAACAGAGAAGCAAACAAGCAATCTATCAGAAACAGTTTTCAAAAAAATTAAGAGATTAATAGTTTTCATTGTATAATAATAATTACAATCCTCAAATAGTTAACTCAAGAGAAATTCCAATTTTTAATTATTTTCTTGTCTGTAACATATTAAGTTTTGTTTGAAATAGAGGCCAGGCTAAATATTTAGAGATCAGTGCTTAGGTGATTCACATTCAGTTTCTAGATTAGTTAGAAATATGCAATTTCATTGTCAAAAATCAGTTCTAACTTTAATCCCACTGAAGTGGAAAGACTAGCTGATAATTGAAGAAAAATAATGGTTTACTTTTTTCCAGCACAAATTTTTTTTTCATATTGGAACAAATTATTACTTGTGTGTAATATAAGGTTCAGTAGAAAGCTCCTGCCTTGTGTTCCTGCTGTTTTTAAAGGATTCGCAACACAGCATTGCCGATTATTTTTCTGGAATGGCTTTGTCAGGAATTTCATGTCTAAAAGATACAAACTCATAGTAAGTCCAAAGACAATGCTTTGTGGTACCCAAAACTGGCCCCAGCACTGGAGGTGAGGCTGCCCCAGTGCAGAGCAGAGCAGGACAATCCCCTCCCGTGCCCAGCTGGTGATGCTGGGTCTGATGCCCCCAGGACAGGGTTGTCTCTCCTGGCTGCCAGGGCACTGCGGACTCGTGTTCAACTTGTCACTGACCAGGATCTCCAGGTCCCTTCCCATGGCACTGCTTTCTAGAATCTCATTCTCCAGTCTGTCTGCACAGCCAGGGTTGGTCCATGCCAAGTGCAGAACCCAGCACCTGTTGAACTCCCTGTGGCTGGTGATTGCCCAGCCCTCTAAACCTGTCGAGGTCTCTCTGCAGGGCCTTCCCACCCTAGAGGGAGTCAACAGCTCCTCCCACTTTTATATCATCTGCAAATTGGCTTAATATGTCTTCCAATCCTGTGTCCAAGTAATTTATGAAGATATTGAAGAGCACAGGACCTAAATGACTTAATTACACCTTGTGGAATGAATATATTTTTATTTAAATAAATTTTACTTTAAACAAAAATATAAATAAATATGACATATGATCTTGTAATCATGCCAATTATTTTTTTTTCTGTGATACTGCTAAGGTACTGTTCACTTAGAAGAAAATAGAGCAATTGTTTTGAATACCTCATGAACACTAATACAGCCTCTCCCAAAATCAGATATCTGCTTGCCAGATTAAATATTATCCTCTAAACCAGACATACTTCTGTTCATTTTACTTCAATTATTAAGACTCATTTGAGTAAGGCTACATTGAAGTGATGCAAATCAAAACTCTAATCTGACCTATTTTCTAGACATATCTTTGCTTGATGAAATAATACCTGCACATGCCTCAGGACAAAGCAAATCACACATGCAGACATACACACTCAAGGAGCTTCCTGAATTTCTCTGTTGCCTAAAAAGAGATTCTAGACTATCATTTTTAACTAGGTGCCAACATTCCACAGTAGCCAAAATAGGCCTGATAATTTACTCTAGTTCATGCATACCAGTACTTAAATGTGGTTAATTATTCTATTGAGCAAATGAATCAACTGAGTTTTTTAATGTGAGACATTTCAACAAACAGGTTCTCCAGAGTATTTGTGACAGTGTGACTTCATTTAACTGCAGTCCTTAGACCCATTCCAATACTCTTTTTCTGTCTGTAGTGCTGAAGCATCTTGACCATTTAATAAATTAATGAGTTGAGATTAAAGGCCAGAGAGTAAACTGAAGCAAATAAGTGATTATTAATATTTAAATGACTGAATGTTCAGGGGCCAGAGACGAAAACCTCCAACTGGCAGAATGTTTCTTAAATATTTAGACATTCTAAGTAAAATGTATCCCTTATATTTTAGCAGTGTTTCCTTTGAACCATTCATGAAATGTGAATTCCTTGTGACTTGTAAGTGAAGATAAATTTCAGTTACCATTTCTACTAAATCTTTCTTTTTCTAGTAAATTGTTGTTTTCATTGTCATGTCTCAAGATCATGAATTCCTGATTACTACTAACCAGAATTATTTTTTTCTGGCAAAGAATTGTAAGAATAGAATAATAGGTCACCTAATGAGTTCTGCAATTCAAGAAAAGTTGGTGGCCCTAATGGAAGTTGAGCAGGTGTAGAAATCAGTTGAAGTCAGACATTGCTGGATAATTCCTTGCAGACTATGGATGTTTGCAAGATGAATCAGATACCAATCAGGTGTAACAGATGACAAAATCATGTTCTTTTTCAGTAGAAGGTTTGTTAAGGAATAGTTCACAACAGAAAATGTTATAGAGGTATAATTGAATCCCCTTGTCCTGCAAGTTCTAATGATGGCCAAATCAAATATATTTAAAAAGTGACTTATTTAGTAAGAGAGATGAACATATAACATATAAATGATGAACATGTAAACATATATGATGAATATATAAAACATAACAGAGGGAAGGTCTTAATCAGAAATACTACACAGGGTAAAAGAACTACTAGTAGATTACAACATAACATAAAACAGTGCACTATATAAAGGTACTTATATTAANAAAAAGTGACTTATTTAGTAAGAGAGATGAACATATAACATATAAATGATGAACATGTAAACATATATGATGAATATATAAAATATAACAGAGGAAAGGTCTTAATCAGAAATATTACACAGGGTAAAACTAAAAGAACTACTAGTAGATTACAACATAATATAAAACAGTGCACTATATAAAGGCACTCATATTAAAGCTAGTAGAAGAAAGAATATTGATTAGAAGCTGAGGGTAGCTTACCCCCAAAATGAAGATAATGTACACAGATTTTTTTCATTTACCCCTGGGGAGTGACTATGAAATAGGCATCNCTAGTAGATTACAACATAACATAAAACAGTGCACTATATAAAGGTACTTATATTAAAGCTAGTAGAAGAAAGAATATTGATTAGAAGGTGAGGGTAGCTTACCCCCAAAATGAAGATAATGTACACAGATTTTCATCATTTACCCCGGGGAGTGACTATGAAATAGGCATCCCTATTCACAAGAGAAACTCCATACATTTCCAGGAAAATGTATGGAAGATTTCTGCTTTGTGGAAGTTTGGTATGACTTTTATGATTATAAAGTGAATGGCTGTCAGTCAAAAATTCAGACTATCTTGTCAAATCTAATTTCAAAAGTAAGATGTTTACTGGTAGTTGGGAGGTGCCAGAGCAGTGTTAACTCCATGGTGCCAAAATAACTCACTACAATACAGTTTGTATGGCTTGAGTTATTTGACCAGTTAACAAAACTTTTGTGGGGGTAAGATGCCCTGCTATTCTGGGTCTTTGTGCCTTTTGACAGTGCAGATGCAGCCCCTTGCTGGAATCCCCAGTCTGTTAGAGTGACTTAAGTCACCTTCAATAAGTTGTTTCACTCTCATGTGTGATGGACTCGTAGCAATTTCTCACCTCACAAAGACTACAGGAGGATAAATATCTCAGATTGAGGATGGATATGGTCTTCTGCCCCTGTAAGAATGACCACTGGTTTTCCATCACACAAGACACAGATTCATGAAGGGGGCCATCTCCTAGGACTAGGTATCTGCAGAAGAGCTCCCCAGACCTCCAGGGAAAGATATGTCACAGAAGCCTCATCAAGGTAAGAGATGATGTTGTGACATGCCCCTGCCATAGCAAGGGACACATCTCCTTCTTTAGCTGCTTCACTCCACAGCCACTTGTTAACTCCATGCCGGTGGGGAACAGGGCTGTGACAACAGGAATGAGAAAGCACATTAATGCCACTCCCCTGGTGACTGCAGGCATGTGTCAAATGGCTCAGTGAGTAGATACTGTGCTGCTGAGAGCAACTATAAATGGACTGATCTTCATAGTTACATTTAAATACATCAGGACACATATATTTGTAGCATTTGGACTGTATTCCAAGTGCTCAGAAAAAAAGCCATTAATTAGGCCAATAAATGAGTTAATTTGAATAATTAATGATTTCACCTAATGCCTTACTGGCATTAATAATGCATTCTTAAGTACTCTTCTGGTTAAAAGTAAGGGTCTTGGTAATGAGTAACATACCAGCCTGAGGACATTATTAGGCTCAGATGAAATAATGACTTACGTGATGGAGAATACCTCTTATACCATGTAACAATGAATTCAATAGGTATTTACTGTTGCTGTTGTTGGGGACTCACATGCTTCGGATGTCAGGGTGCGTATCCTCATCCAAACCAGGAGTATACAGTGTCTGTATGTTCTGCAGGAGAAGGAGGAGGAGGAGAAGGAAAAAAGGATGTTACACAGTGATCTATGCCACAGCCTGTTGTATTGCAAGAACACCAGGGGTCATTTGCCTGAAAAAGTCAATCAAGTAACCTAAGTAGAAGGTGGTTTGCCTCAAGTAAGTGGCTTGTTTTAAATCTTCTTTGTTTTTTTTCTTCCTGGTTGCTATATGGAAAATAATACAGGGCTCTCTGATACAGGGCCAAAAAAAGAGTACAAAATAAAAGTATCAATTCCTGCAGCCTATATTTGTTTGTCACACTGAGGGAACTGCCTCATACAGCTATTGCTGTTCAAAAGGTGGTCTTAAGAATTTAGAAACTTCAAGAGAAAATGATGGCAAGGAAACTCTTACAGCTCTATTTCTTGGGTTTTTTATCTCAGCCCCACACCCCTCCCCTCAAAACCATCCCTCCCCACCTGGCTTTTAGGCTTTTTCAACATTACAGAGTGTTTTTGCAGAGTAATTTGTATTTGTCGGGACAATGGTTTGGGGGTTATGAATTATAAAGTGGATACTTTGGTATACATTGGAACTCAAAAGGCAAACCCAGAAAGTAAAGCTGAAGAATGGAGATGTTCAGCCTTGCATTATCTCTCTTCTCTTACCCTGCTTTTTCTCCCTTGCCCTGCCTTTCCATACATTCTAGCTTTTGCAGTCACTTCAGAAAGGGTTTTTTTCATTTTATGATAAAACCTCAACAAATAGGCTACAGTGACAGAAGTGCATGCATTATATAATCTTACATTTTCAAGAATGGAAATGAATAGCTTTCTCCCACTCATAGCACTAAATTTAGAATGCAACTATTATAGAGAAAATCGCTTTATTTGTAGCCATTCCCACATGTACAAATTACACCCTTTTGATTGTCTGAATATTTTTTGTTTATTTATCTCAGAGACTGAGATAAATCTTGTCAGATGGCAAGATTACATGGATGTTGTCCATCTTCTGACAGCTAATTTGAGATTCCCAAATAAAACATTAATGGCTAAAACACATGCAGTCAATAAAACATCTGGGAAAGCAACCTGGTTCTGGCTGAAGTAGAGCTAATTTTCTTCATAGTAGCTGGTACAGTGTTGTATTTTGGATTTAGGATGAATATAATGTTTGTAACACACTGATATTTTCATTGTTCCTGAGCAGGGATTGCCAAAAGTCAAGTCCTTTTCAGCTTGTCATGCTGTCTCACCACTGGAGATGCTGGCAGTGCACGAGAGGCTGGGAGGGGACAGCACAGCTGACTCCAACAGACCCAAGGGATATCCCATACCATATGGAATTATGTTCAGCAGATAAACTAAGAGGAAAACTGCCTGGGGGGGCCACTGCCTGGGAACAGGTTTGATATTAGTCTGTTGGTAGTGAATAATGCTTTCCATTTGCAACCCTTGTTTTTCTTGGGTTTTGATTCTCTCTTGTTTTGTAATTTACCTTTTAATGATTATTATTATTATTTCAATTATTAAACTGCTGAATCTCATCCCACAGGTTTTCTCACTTTATCGTTCCAATTCTATCTCCCATCCCATGGGGGAGGAGTGAGCAAGAGGCAATGTGGGGCATATAAATGTTCTATAAATGAAACGTAATGAAATTTAGACAAGAAAGAATAATCTACACTTTCCATAAAAGCTCAGATTTTAGAAAACTTAGATTTTTATAATTCTACTGTTGGGCATATTAACATCATGAAAAAATATAAGTGAAATATAGGAATATAGATGAAAACTTTGAAAAAATTGCATAACATTCTGCAGTTTATCTCAGCCAACTCTCTGAGGGTTTTTATGGTGTCACATGTGAACATGTCACATCTGGCAAAATTTCTCAATTTTAATTTATATTAAGATGTACTGTGAGGCATTTAGTATTAGATATTGATAGTTCTTCCTTTTCAAAAATAAAAAGGCCTTTCAGAGATCTAATGTTTTTTACCTAGTGGTTTTTAATATAACTTCTGGTGATTTTTTGGCACTCTAGAAATTACCCATAATCAAAAAGATTCTGGTTCCAATAGTCTATCTCCTATATTCTCCAGTGATCAGGAGAATGGCAGAAGTCTTTTTTATTTGTTACGATAGAGTATTCAGTAAAATTTTAATAACATATTGCTATACCAACATGGACACAACCAGTTCAGTCTTTGCTGCATTAACTAAAAGAGTGTCTAAAATGAATGAAAATCACAGAATGAGAAGGAACTACAGGCACCAGTTTCGGAGGATCATAAGGTAAGAAGTCTGTACTGTTACATTATATTCTCTGAAAAATGTGAAGTTAATATTTGCATTTGTTTGTGGATAACTCTCACCACTTAGACCAGAGTAAAACTTCAGTGTAAGTCCAGTGCCCTTTGTACTAGAAAAGTGAATTCTGACATCAGCAAACAGACAAATATAGAGGGTCAAAATCAATTATTCATGTAATTCAGATATATTTCAATAAAGATGTCAATGAAACTCCATTTGAGCAGTCACAACAAATATGAGTTCCTGATCGAATAAATACAAGTTAGAGCTTCTCTTGTTTTCATCAGTATACTCCACACATTGTTCTTCAGCTCTATGAGCTTTAGCCAATTGTTACCTATTTTTTGTTGTGAAACATTTTCTGGTGCAAATTCATAACTCACATACACTATTTTATTCTTAGAAAAATGTGGGATGCATTCATGTTTTCTTTGTTGTGGTTTTTGTACAGTTTATGATGCACAGGGAGTTGGAAGTCTGGTTAATCTTTAAACAAACTACTAAAAGTGAATGCTATTAATATATTTTAAGTGTTAACCAATTTGGCCTTTAATATCTGTGAGGTTTTCTCTCTGCTTTCTGTTGCTTTTTTTCATCTTTTTTTCCTATCCTGTGTTTTTTTTCTTTTAGTCTGATGTTATTTGTTCCTGTAAAATAGTGAAACCTATATTTTTAACTTACCCACTAAGAACATAAAATGTCTGCAAACTCTGGGAACCACAGCTTTATTTTACAATGTCTTTAACCTGCATTAGGTTATTCCCATCTTTATTCCCTAATGACTGTAAATCAACTTCTGTAACAGTTCCTACCAATTAGTTTATTTATAGTGGTGGAGTGTATCAATTTAGGTGTGGGGTTTTGGTT
>VWYP01026921.1:172753-259787 GCA_013400435.1 Pycnonotus jocosus | reverse complement strand
CCCTCGCCGCCTGCCGCGCTCCCCGCAGAGCCCCCCGAGAAGCGCAACACGCTGGACGTGGGCGAGGTGCTGAGCCAGGCAGACCCGCTGTCCCGGCTGGAGCGCTGGGAGCGCAGCAAGAGCAAGAACCGGACCCTGGATAACAGCGACCTGCAGCGGCTCTCGGAGCGCCTGGGCCGGGAGGGCCCCGCCGCCGGCACCGAGCACCGGCTCCTGCGCTTCTTCAGCGGCATCTTCGCCCGCAGGGATGGCCCAGCCGCTCTCTTCGGCAGCCCCCACGGGCGCTCCTCCCGCAGCAGCTTCTCCAGGTCCAGGGCTTATTTTAGCAGCCTCAGGAGAGCTGCCGTGGACATGCAGTCGAGCTCCGAGAGCATCAACGGGTCCCCCCATAAAGGTGCCTGTCCTTGTCTCATCTAGGGGATGGATGAGCGGTCAAGGGGCTGTTGAGTGTGAGGAGAGGGAGATGCTGCACTGGGGCACATCAGAGTGGAGAGGGCCTGGCATAGGGTGCCCAGAGAAGCTGTGGCTGGAAGCCCCATCTCTGTCAGTGTCCAAAGCCAGGTTGGATGGAGCTCGGAGCAGCCTGGGTTAGTGCAAAATGTCCCTGACCATGGCAGGAGCTGGAATGAGACAGTGTTTAAGATCCCTCCCAATCCAAACCATTCCATGATTCTATGGATACAGTGTGCTTGGAAGCACATGGTAGCGCAGCTCTGCAGAGTGCAGGTCAGGCTATGTCCTCCTGAACCAGAAATCCCTCTCTGGGGTGACTGGTTGTGCGTTCTAGGACAGCTGAGTGAGGGAAGTGTCGCTTGTTTAATAATGGAGTGGAAGCTGAACCAGTGGAGTGCTGCTGTATATAGGTCACTGGGTGGCCCAGTGCTGCACAGCAGTGGGACTTTGTGCTTTTGGAAAGACTTCTGTAATCTGAAAGATAGGTTATGTTGGTTAGGAATGGGCACTGCTGGAGAAGTGAGTGAATACTGATGTACCTGTCTCATAAATCCTAAACATTCCTTGTAATAAAAGAGCTTGAACAGAGTTAGATATATTTAAAAAACACAGTACAGACTCAGAAGCCACACTCTTTGAATTATTTTATATTTGAGTTATTTTATATAGCTGTGTACGAATTAGCCAGAGCGTTTCTAGTGTAGGTGGAAATCAGATGGGAGATTCTCGGGGTTTGTGAATCCCTCAGACACAAGAAAAACTTGCACAAGGACTTTACAGTGGGATGGAGGTACCTGACTGTGGGATGGCAGGGAAGAGCTGACAAGCTGCTTTCTGTGAGCATCTGGAAGGAGCCCGGTATCGCTGCCTGAGACGTGTCAAACCAGAAATGCTGGTTGTGGAGCTTCATTGTGAGACGGTGCTTTCTTCTAGCTGTGCTTTCAGACCTTTAATAAGTATCTGTGATGAAACATTTAAGCAGCAGTTATAGTCCCTTTGAGCACTGAGTGCTTATCAGGTGGCAAACGATCTCTGAGTTGCTGCTTCTCTGAAAATACAATCCTCAATTAGGTTAAGCTTTCATAAAGGCCCAGGTACAGCAGAGGATGGTGTGGAGTTGGGCCCAGGTGGTTCACTGGGGAAAGCAGTAACCAGCTGCCAGCCCCTTCCATATCCAGAGCTCCTGCTGCGAGTGGAGTGTGCCCAGAGTCTGAGGCACGAGGAGCACAGCCAAATATTTAGACCTAGTAACTGAGGACTGTAAGGTTTTATTGATGTAGAGGCATTCATGTGGGCTTATAATAATCTTGACGGAAATTGTGGTCTGACCTTGGTTAAAGTTCAAGGTAACCACAACAGAGAATTACTTCATTGGGCTCTTTATGCCTGTCCTGTGCCAACACACTCCAGTTCTTGCTCTCTGCCGGCTGCACACGGTCATGTCCTGGGAGAACAGTCCTGCCAGCCTGAGAGGAGACTTCAGTTAATCAGTAACTCTTGGTACACAGCACTGAGATGTTCCAGAGAAGTTCTTCCTCTGTGTGCCACTACCAAATCTGTCTGCTGCAATGAAGCCTTGAGCCTTGCTCTCCAGAAAATGTGTCCCTGTGGCCCAGCCGTGTGGCTGCAGTAGGCAGCAGTGTGACAGCCTTGTGTGACAGGTTAGCAGGCCTGCTGTGCTCTGTTTCCGTCTTTTTTTTCAATAAAACTGCAGCTTGGGAAAAAAGCTTGTGCACATCTTCAGTTAGAAAGCTGAACTTGAACTAATTTGTCTTTACTTTCTCCTACTATATGTTGAGAAAAATGTTTAATTAGATATTACAATTAGAATGCTAAATATCTTTGAATATTTTAAGGTTGGAACAAGCTGCCTGTTCAGCCAGAACTTTTCTTCTGCTTCTTTTAGTTGACATGGAGTTGGTATGCTCTGGACAGTCCTGTGCAGATTCTGGAGTGATTGCAGACACACAGGTGGAACCTTAATTTCAGTGTGGGTTTTATTCCCTGGAAACTTGAAGAAATTCTTGGCTGTGAGGGTGGGCAGGCCCTGGCACAGGGTGCCCAGAGGAGCTGTGGCTGCCCCTGGACCCCTGGAAGTGTCCAAGGCCAGGCTGGACACTGGGGCTTGGAATAACCTGAAATAGTGGAGGGTGTCCCATGGCAGGGGGTGGAATAGGATGGGCTTTAAGGTCCCTCCCAACCCAAACCAGGATGTGATTTTATGATTCTACACTTGTTTCCCACATGGCCTTGGTGTTCTCTGTGTTTGGTGCTATGCAGGAGTTATTTGATTTTGTACTTGCAACAAAAAGCCTGCCCAGGGTCTTAAGAGAAAGTAGAAGTTTTTAAAAATGTAGCTTGTTGGCATTTCAGATATTCACCTGGGTATTGTGCTATCTGCTTGGATGATATTTCCTGTAAAGAAATACCTTACTTTACCTACCACAGTCAGCTATAACATAGTTTTGAGCAGGTTTTTAAGCAGAAGAGTGAAGAATTTTTAAATCTACATGTTTTTGATGTTGCTGAGTCTGGCTTAGGTTGTGAAGTTGGTAAAGCTGGATTTTTGGCTGGGATCAGTCTATAGACTCTCAGTAGTTATTCATGCTGTCACTAAATAGCCCTTGAGCATCAAGCCTTTTCCTTTTCTACCTGCAAACCACATTTACTGTGATATTGTTGGCCGCAAATCCTATGCAAGCAACAATTCCCAAAACTTTTGCTAGGGGAAGCAGGGGATCTATGTATTTGAAGGAGGAAAGGTTTTGTCTATGCATGACTACTATCCCCAAAGGCAGAAAGACAAACTTCCATAAACTCCAAGCCAGAGAAGTTATTTTTGCCTTAAACCATTTAGAAGAAGTCATTCCTCATCTAAACTTTTTTTCTCCTTGCAGTTTTCATTATTCTTTCCTCATGGGAGGAACCCTTGCTCCTCTGGAGGAAGAGGAGGATGTTTCTGAGGCTGAGGGTATGGGGGGTGGTGTAAAATAGTTTATTTTTCGGTGGTTCTCACTTATTGCCTTTGTTTTGAGATAAGTTTGTTTGAATAACCTTTCTTTAGGATATACTAAGCAGATTTGGGTATCAAAACTATTGACTATCAAAAAGAGTATCATTATAATATGCTCTTTTGAGGTTTTTCCCCCCGAGGTTTTAGAGGAGTTAGTTTTAAGCTCTTATCTCAAATTCTCTGCAGCTTAGAGTCGTGGGAAGCAGGGGAAAGCTGCTGAGTGATCTCCGTTGGAGGCCTCCAGCCTTTCCTTGCAGAGCCTCACTTGAGCTAGTTCTTGTTAGTTCTGTGTCATCTCCTTGCTCCCTGGCCACTGCTCTGCTGTGCTGCTGGCTTTCCCAGGGCAGCCC
This sequence comes from Pycnonotus jocosus, assembly GCA_013400435.1. Taxonomy (NCBI): domain Eukaryota; kingdom Metazoa; phylum Chordata; class Aves; order Passeriformes; family Pycnonotidae; genus Pycnonotus; species Pycnonotus jocosus. Next base: position 255,971 of record VWYP01026921.1, on the reverse strand, counting down.
AGCAAGCCTGATGTGCACTCTTACGGGTGAGTGGGCAGAGATCTGGAGCACATGGGATTTGAGCAGTGAGATGCAAATGCACTGGAACTGGTCCTTTGTGGTTCCCTGGGTTGTAGCTGCAGCTTTTTGGTGCTGTGGTGGGAGAAGCAAAATCTTTGCCAATGCTGGAGAGTCCCTGATTTCATGGAGTAAAAGTCGCCTAGGACTCCTTCAGCTGTTTCAGTTCTCGTGGATGTTGTCTAGAGGTTGTTATGAAAATAAAACCCAGCAGCTAAATAGATTGCATTTGGGGTCAAGCATTTTCAAGCATTGTCTAAGAGGGATTTTTATTATTATTTATTGGGTAGGTCTTGTGTCAAGCAAAATGAATGCCAGCTGCACTGACAGAGCCAGGTGATTAAGAACTGAACTGGTATTAAGGTCACTGGCTGAATTAGAGAATGAGATGGATTAATGTTTGCACAATATTGAAGTATGTGCCAGCTGCTAGCAGCTGTGGTCTTTGTTTTTCTCTTAAAATTGAAAAGAGATGTAAATTTTAATGCCTCTCTGCTACAAACTTGACAGTTAAATGCCTAATGGCAGAAATGGGTAACTTTGTTGGGACAGATCACTGAATATTTCTGTGAAGTGCTGTGCAGGCATTCATCTCCATTCTCTCCCAAACCCAGCTCTGTAAACTGAATTAATGTTCTGTTGTTTTGCCAGAGATCTGCCTGTTCCTTGGTTTACCACTCCAGGTAACAATGTGTTTATCTAATGAAGCTCATGCAGATGACCAAAGCACAACCTGCACAAGGAAAAGAACATGATAGAACATGATATTCCTTTTCCTTTCCTCCTAATTCCTTGCCTTGAATCTGAGGTGGCTCAGTGTGAGGAGAAACCAAGTGCCAGGTGCTGCCCTTGAGCCACAAGAAGCCCTGCAGCACTGCAGGCTGAGGGAGAGTGGCTGGAAAGGGTCTGTGAGGGAAGGACCTGGAGGTAGTGGTCAACAGCAGCTGAAAATGGGCCCAGGTGTGCCCAGGTGGGCAGGGCTGGCCCTGCTGAGCCCCTCCAGGGCTGTGTCCAGCACTGGGACCCCAGGCCAGAGGGACACTGAGGGGCTGGAGTGTGTCCAGGGCAGGGAATGGAGCTGGGGAAGGGTCTGGAGCCCCAGGAGAGGCTGAGAGAGCTGGGAAAGGGGCTCAGCCTGGAGCAAAGGAGGCTCAGGGGGGACCTTGTGGCTCTGCACAAGTCCCTGCCAGGAGGGGACAGCCGGGGGGGTCGGGCTCTGCTCCAGGGAACAGGGACAGGAGGAGAGGGAACGGCCTCAGGCTGGACCAGGGGAGGCTCAGGGTGGACATCAGCAGGAATTTCTCCCTGGAAAGGATGCTCAGGTATTGAAGGGGCTGCCCAGAGAGGTTTGGAGTTTCCATGCCTGGAGGTGTCTAAGGAAGGCCTGGATGTGGCACTCAGTCCTCTGGGCTGGGGACAAGGTAGGGATCAGTCACAGATTCAACCTCATGGCCTTGGTGGGCTTTTCCAACCTAAAGAATTCTGTAGTTCTGAGGAGCATAGGGTTCCTCTGGAGCTCTTTGCTCGTCCTGGCAAGCCTACAGTTACTGGTTTACCAGAGGCGGGGTCTGTAGGTGAGGTGGCAGATGAGCTTTTTCCTGGGACCAGGAGAGGGTTTAGTTGCTCATAGTTGCTGCATGGCTTGATTGCAGTTCTTTACTCGACTGTAATGGTCATTTTGCCCTGCAGAATCTGAACCTTTATTCCCTCCAGTGAAGCAGCCAGAACCTGCCATCACTCCCGTTTCACAAAATACAGTTTCAAAGCAGTGTAGGTTCATTAGTAGGCTGCATCCGAGTCTTGGATTCCTAGATCACCACTGAAGAACCACTTGGGTGTATTTGAATGAGCAGTTTGGCTCTCTGCTGCAGAGCAGAGCTAATTTTGATCCTACAGAGCTGATGACCAGCAGTAGTTGAACGCTGATTGCCCAAGTACAACTCTCCAGTTACCAAATAACGAGTAAAATGATGGTGTGTACCGGGGTTTTCTTTGGCATGGCCATAACCTCAGGAATCAGTGTTTAGAAAGCAGAGAGCAAATGTTTGAAATGCCTGAATGCTCCTTTTCACTTTGGGCTGCATAGGATTTAACAAGAAATCATTAATGCAGACTGTTAATGTGCTGGTGTTACTTTTGATAAGTGGTGTTGGGATTTCCCCATGGCAACTGCAGTAAACACACAGCGAGAGGCACTTTCTGCCAAAAACCACAGAATGGCTTTTTTCATGTGCAAGGAGAAAGAAATGTCACTGTGCTGAACCCGTGAAACTATCATCTATTTTGTTCATGAAAAGCATCCAGCATAAAGCCATTATCGTGATGGGAGTTGAAAACGGTGCATTTGATGATTTTGATGGTTCGGGCTGGTACATAATGACAGTGTGTGACAAATACTTGTGTTTTATTGACAAAATAGCACCAAATGTTTCCTTAAAGCAAAGCAGGCGGTAAATGCCAGCGAGAGGATAAGCAAACAGTGCACTGTAGCTTTCTGCAGGCTTTTTTTGATCATCACAGACAACATTAATGGTGGGCCTTGTTATTTATTGAGGTTTCCTTTGAGAGTAGGGAAGCAAGGCAGAGAGACCTGCAGTGCAGCTGTTGGGCTCCTGGAGCAGCTGCCAGGCTTTGGAAGAGGCAGAGACTCAGGGCAGCGTGTTTGTCACGAGGGTCACTTGGCCAGTAGGTCTCATCTGGGGGGATCTTTGTGGAGTGGGTTCACTTAAGTCATCATTTAACCTCGTGCTCGGGACTTGTTCTCGTGTTTTGGGTTCCGTTGAGGCTGCCCAGATGAAGATGGAAAGGTCATTTGTCTGAAGTGATAGCCCAGAGTCATCTCTCCACGTATTGAGATGTTACAGCAAGGGCTTTCTGAGGAGCCCTGCAGGATCTGGCTGTAATGTCAGCACAGTCCCTGGGATTTACGAGGTAGGCACGTCTGTGTTTCCTGGCTGTAAATGCTCCACGTGGGTGGTACTCAAAGTCTGTCTCCTTGCCTTGAAAATATTCCCTCTATATTGCCTGACACCTGCTATTTATACCTTTATTTTCACTAGCTATAGATAGAGAGAGCTGCTGAATTAAGGATTCGGCCATGTCGGTTCTGGTTACATCAAGCAACTTTGATTTTTAAATGAATTGATGAAGTGTCTCAACTGCTGAGCTTGGGGAAGTTCATTTCAGCCTTGAAGGTACTTAATAAGAAATAAATTCAAAGTTTCTTGGGAAAATCCCAGTGTTAGTAAAGGGTTCTTGTTCTTCCCAGCTCCTATTTTGTGAATGAAGCCTCCCAGCAGATCTTTCCTACTTGGAAGGATTAGATGCCGGAGTTTCGCTACTTAGATATGAAGGGGAGCTCAAATACTGTGCAGAGTGCTGCCAGCTCCTGGTGCTTCCAAGTGATTTATAATCCCTCTTTGTTTGCACGTGTTTGTCAGCTTGTCTGGCTCCTTTGACAGAGAATCTGGATTCCTAAAAATGCTGGTTTAGGACTTGCTGTGTATCTGCATATGCGTGTGTGGGGTTTGAGAAGAGGGTTCTGCATCACTGATGTAAGTTTTTTCCCTCTTATTCCCATGCCAACAATTGCTTAACAGCAGTGCCAATGTATTAAACATAATGGAAAACTCTTGAAAAAGTGGGTGCTGAACCAATCAGTGCAGCTGTGTTTGATTCGATTTGTAGGGATGTGTAAGGCATTTGTGGAGCTGCCTCTCTCCTTAGTTTCTCTGCAGGTTCTGTGGGAGCAGATCTTATTTGGGTGTTAAAAACATAGTATTTCACCTTAATGAGAGAAAGTTTGTTCTCACTGTTAAGGGGCATTTCTTCTCTTGGGCTGAACCCTGAGAAATCAGTAGTGGCCCTTAACCTATTAGCATTGCTCTTGTGAGCATTCCTGCAGAGGTGATGCTCTCCCTCCTGCCAAAACCAAAGGCTCCCAAAGCCCAAAGCCTTCTTTGGGATGGGTGTCAGAATGACAAAGTGCCTGGGACATCTCCTGCTCTTCCAGGGCTCGTGTTGCCTTCGTATCCGGGGGAAACTGCCTGGGAAACTGGGATGTTGACCCAACTGTTCCTTATGCAACATCCTAATTCAGAAGCTCCTCTGTTCAGAGATACAGAAATATTTATGTTGGCAAGGCAACAGCTTTTATGCCTTGACCTCTGTGTCCTGAAGGGGAAAATCTGATTTTGTGCTCATGGAGGATGCAAGGTTTAACTTTTCTCTAGTTTTAATTACTAAAGCTGTTAAAATTGACCGTGCATTGCTCTTCACAGCTTTCAGGGGATTGTGCTCAGGCTTTGGAAAGAAATGAAAATTTTGTCTTCTCTAACCTGACTTGAATTGAAGAATCACCTGTTTTGCCTCATCCTTGGCTGCAGGTTGTTGGGTTCCTTGCTCAAGCTCTTGCTCCCAGTCCAGGATGGCAGATCCTCGCTGCCTGTCACTGGTACCCCTTTCACATTGTGTCCTCTTGTCCCCTCCTCATGAGGAGCTCATCCCATCCCACACCTTCCACTATCCCTGGTGCCTCCAAGCTCCAATGCCCAACCTGGCCTGGGACACTTCCAGGGATCCAGGGGCAGCCACAGCTTCTCTAGGCACCCCTCCCCACCCTCTGAATAAAGAATTTCTTCCCAATATCTAATCTAAATCTTTCTTCTTTTACTTTAATACAGTTCCCCCTTGTCCTGTCACTATCTGACCTTGTAAAAAGCCCCTTTAGGTACTGAAAGTCCACAGTGAGGTTTCCCCAGAGCCTTCTTACATCCTGACTTGTTAATTTTGTCAATGAAGAGTTTGTTTTCATTAAAAAAGGCTAATTTCTGCCCTCAGGAGAAGGTGCTATCTTTCATTTTGTGCTGTTGGCCAGGAATTTCCTCAGATTTCCAGCATGGGTCTTGGGCAGCCTCTTGCTATTCAGGAATTAACCAGAGATATTTTTAATTCCATGCAGAGTTGTGTGTGGCAGGGTTGTTTCCCAAGGGTCAGAGGAAGAAGAGGGCAACACCAAAGGACTCTTTCTGGAAAAAGGTGTTTTAAAAGAAGTGTTCAAAAGCCCGTGGGAGGGAAGGGCCTCTTTCAGCTGCTCTTCACAGTGCACTGTCTCTGTGGGGTCACCTGGGTGCTGGTGAAATGCCTTTGAATGCCAGCAGTTTTGGCCAAAATATGTTATTTTTGTATCTGATCCTAATCTCTCAAAAATATCTTAGCATGGCTTAAAGTCTTCAGAATTCCTGGCTATTTCTGAGTTAGCTGGAAAGTCACTGCTTATGGCACATGATGGTATTTATATTCAGCTTCTGGCTGAGGTGGGGATGGGGCCTTCAAGGAGGAGAACTGAAGCTCTCAGAAAAAAAATCCTTTCTTTTCAGTTTAGGTGCCTGCACAGCTTCCCAGGTGACTCAGGGTGAGGTTATTGGAGAATGACAGGCTCTGAAAAGAACAGGTTGGGATCAGATTAGAGAGATGTATGTTTGACTGTGTGTAAAGATGTGTAAACAGCTTGATTATTTCTGTATGTGTGCTCCAGAGGCATGGGAGTGATGGGAGGCTGAAAACTTGTGGGAATCCTTCCCTTTTGCCCCTTCTTATCTCTTGGTCTTGTGAACATTAAGGGTGGGGAGTGAAAAGGGAAATCGCGCAGTTGGTTTGCTTTACTTTGGGACTTAAACATTCCTGAGATTATTGCCACATTTTACTGCTGCCACCTGCTTTACCTCCTCACTGAGGAGGCTCTGCAGCGCCTCAGGTGTGTCAGGTCTGAGTGCTGTCTGCCAGTGAATCACCTGCTAATGCAGTGACCTCCAGCCCTTTGAACTGACTCTATTTTTAACCTAAAGCAGGGAGGAGAATTCATGCTAGAGGCTGATCTGACAGCGCTGCAGTCAGCTAAAGGCTTGTTGTGCCTCTAACTGCCCTCTTCCTTCAGGAAACAGAGCTGATAGTGTGGAAGAACTCGTTCTGAAAAGCACTTCGAGAGATGCCCAAATTAAAACAAACATATATATGTAATCTGCATATATATATATATATATATTTATATGTTTAGTCATGGAATCTGAAAGTTTTTCAGTTCAGCTGTGCCTGTAAAATAGAAACACGATGGCTGCTCTTTTGTACAAAGGCTGTAAAACTTTGTTTTCCAGTTGGGCAGATGGTTTCATTCAGTTAAACTCTGGTTAAGATATCACAGTCCTGGGCAGATTTCTGTGCTATTTCTGTCCTGAGGTGGTTGTGCAGTGTTGCCTTGCCCTGCTTCCGTGTATTTCTGCCGCAATGGCCAAGTTACCCTTCAGTGGTGAAGCTAAAAATCCAGAGGAGACCTGTCCATGGGCTCTCCTGGTCCATGTAAGGCCAGTTCATAACCCCAGATGCCCTTCCCAGTCCTGCAGCTTACTGACAGAAACAAATAATCTCCCTTTGAAGGACGGTGGGGATTAAAGTGCAGGTCAGTGTTTGTCCTGTGGCTGTAGCACATCTCTCAGCACCCGTCACTCTGGTGCTTCTTGATGTTTCTGGAGGCTCCTTGCACCTGGAGCATTGCTGATCCAGGTCCTCCTGTAGATAAGCAGGATGGCAGGACCAGTCACTATTTTTTCCCAGATTCTCCCACCTAAATCTCAGCCAGAGCAGCACCAGGGTTGGTATTATCCTTTATTCAGGGAGGGGACCTTTCTGTTGGGTGGCTTTTACTGGCAGGGTTCATATGATCCATTCAGAACACAGATTTGAGTGGTGAAATAGCAGTGCATGATTCTGAGGGACCTTTGTGTCCCTTCTGGATGAAGTCTGGGGATCTGCAGGGAAGCATGTTAGAAGCAGGACTTTCCTGGGATTGCTTTGATGGGGAAACAGAAAGCTGCATTTAAAATAAAGGACTCCAGAACAAAGTGAGATTTATTTGCTGCATTAATTACAGTTTTGTTCTAAGTAACTGTTGAACGATGATATATGAACTCCTTCCTATGATTAGATGCCTTTTGCCATGAAAGTGGAAGTTCTGATTTCCCTGTGAATTAAGGATTGCAGTCCCAGATGTTGCATTTGACACTGTACCCCTGAAACTTGAGTATGAAATCCCTGCAGGCCCTCAGTGTGTGTGTGGGCACCTTGTGGGCTCTCACCTGGGAATCGTTCCATTCAGCTGGCTTGGAAAAGAAATGAGCACACTCAAGGAGCACACTAAAGGAAATTATTCTCAGGGTCCATCCTGGAAGTGTCTTTGGCAGGAGCACAGGCCCTGCCTGTTGAGGTTGGCTGCAGTAGCCAGGCAGAGGTGTGAGGATGAAGCTCGTCTTCTTTATACTTACAAGGTATGTTCTTGTCACAGCTTGCCTTAACCTCTACCCTCACAAAGTATGTCAGGAATTGGCTGATAACAAATCCCTTTCCATCCCCAAATAAAGAAGAAGTGGAGTGTGATCCAAGCCTGCCTGCTCTGGTTTGTATTTTTAGGGCCCCCAGGTTGAGAATCAGCTGCATCAGTGTGATGCTGCCTGTAAACAGTGTGGATAAAGTATGGAGACAAGTTGTTGTTGTGTGGAAGAACTGACGGAAAACCAGGTTGCCAGTGTTTAGTGGGTGATGGAGCTGGTTATGGTGTCGTGATGATTTATAAAGTGTGTGTGACCCTGTTTCCATAAGCACAGGACTTTGACAGCTTTCCTTCAGTTGTGGTTGGCTGCCAGGTCAGTGTCCTGTCCCCAGATACCCCACTGCAGGTGTCTGCTGGTGGCTCTGAGTGTCTGTCTCTCTGTCCATGTTGGCTTTTCCAGCCTCCTTCCCCAGCCCACTCGCAGCTGCCACTGCTGCCCTTGGGGAATAAAACCAGAGGAATTTAACTGTTCCTTCCCTCCTGCAGGAGGGAGCTGGGTCGTCCAGCCAAGCTGCAGATTTGGGACAGAGCATTCCCACTCCCACTCTTTCTGTGCATTTCCCTGTCATAGCAGGGTTACGTGGTTCACAGTCTAAGTAAAAAGCTAATTTCTGTCTGGACCCAATCTGAGTTCCTTTCCTGCAGAATAATCCCAGGAATGTGTCACTGCAGTCATCACAAACACTGCTGGCCTTGGCTGTTTACATGTGCTGTCCCCTGTCCCCCAGCACTGGCAGCACCAGCGGTGCTCAGGGGAGGAGGAAGGAAGGGTTTATGCAGTAAAAACGGAACAAAAATCACAGCAAAAACATAAAAGGTATTTTTTTCCCTGCAAAGATGAATAAAAATGGGTTTCTGTGCATTTTTTCAGTCATTCAGATGATGAGCTTTGATAAATGCTTGGCCAATAAGCAGTGGGTGCTGGATGAGTGTTCAAGGAGCCTCATGTAACCTCCACAAAGGGCTTCCCAGATAAACCACGGCTAAACTTGGGCTCACACCACTGTAGTTTAGCTTATTTTGTCAGCTCTTGCACCCTTTTCAGCCAGTCTCAGAGGAATTTTTTTTTCTTAATTCCCTTTCTTCAATGAATTCCCATTTTTCAATGGCATGGCATTTTTGGGGGATTACATGGCATTTTTGGAGGATTTATTTACATATAAAAAGACATGTATGTAATATATATAAAAATACATGTATGTAATTCTTATATCATTTTTATATAATGTATAAATCCATGTCAAATGAAGTCTGCTTGCAATGCCTTTATTTCAGGCACATTCCTATGCATATTTAATAATTTTATGGCTGTGGCTAAGCTGGTGAGCTGTGTGATGGGAGTTTGGAGTCAGGCTGTGTGCTTGCTCTCTGGGCTGGGAATTTTTGAGTAATAAAGGCAGTTGTGTTTAACTCCAACTCATGAAATCACTTAAAGTGAATTTTGCCACCTTTATTTCTTCATATTTGTTTAGTGGAATATGCACCCAGCAGGCCAAACCTAGGAAAAAGTGATTGCAGAACCAATAAAATCAGCTGGGTGTTGAAATAAGCAGTTTTGCGGCATTCTCACTTGGGTTTTTTTCCCCCTTCATTTCAATGTCATGTTTTTTCCAATGGATGACTTGTGCTTAAAACCTTGGGCCTCGAAGTAGTTGTGAGGGTTTTTGTTGTTTTGTTGGGAGTTTTAAGGGCATTTTTAATGATTCTGTCACAGATTTTGGCAGCATTTTTGAGGAGCATTTCCGGGACACTGTAATGGTCCATGAAGTGGGAGCCAGTTTGTGTAAATTCAGCTTGAATTACAGCACAGCTTTTGAAGCCTTGAGTCTCTGAGCTTCTGGACAACTGAATTTTCAGGAAGGAGTGTGGCATTTAATTCCTGCAGCAGACTTTTGAGCTGGAAACTCTATGGCTGTTTATATTAAAGTGAGATATAAGTATAGGATTTTCTTGGAAAATACCAATAAAGGCTGGGGGATCAATGCAAAACCCCAAAGGTCAAGTTTTCAGTAGGCTCTTGTGCTGTTTGTAGCTTTTGTCCCTGGGCATGTTATAGATCACCTCTGGAAATAATTTGAGAATTACTGAGAAGAGTTTCAACAGCCTTGAAATTGCTGTGAGGAGGAGACCTCCTGTGCTGCAGCAGCCTGGAAAGGATGGCATCACATTTCTGCTTCGTTGTTGATGCTGTGTTTGGGGGCAGGCAGGGCATTGCTGTGCTTTGGGGCTCCTCAGCTCGGGTTTGGGTATTGCTCTCTAGATAAAGGATCTGCTTTTATAAAGCTCCAGGGGCTCTCCCTCGTCAGCATTTTTTGGCCTGGGTAGTGAGATTTATTTGCTGGAGTGCTGTGGCATGTTTAATGCAGGTGTTTGTCCATAATGCCTGTGGATGTCATGTTTTGGGGTAAATGACTGACTTTCTGAGGATCTAATTGACAAATGCTTCATTAGAGCTTCAAAATGCTTAGTGCTGCCTGTGTGTCTGTGTTGGGGGAGACACTGAGGGACAGGCTGTCAAATACAGTGTCTGTATCAAAGTATTGGAAACTTACATTGCTTGGTTTTTGGTTTATGCGGAAAATCTCAGAATTCCTCATCTGATTCATCATGGACATTTTATTCCCCAGATATCACTTGGGTAATATCAGCTTTCCATTTCTTGGGCTGTGATTTCCAGTAGTTCCTTTTTGAAATTTACCATATTTCCCTTATCTTTTGAAAAAGCAGTAAGGATTGTGGTGACATCTCTATTTAATTTAAAAGATAAATGCCTGACTCTGGGGAGTTCAGCTGTCTGAAAACACCCTGAAAATTATGTGAGGCTTTTTTTCCCTCCAGGTGAAAATGCTCCTTTCCTTTGTTGGAAGTGGGAATGAACATGGCAGGGAATGATGGGGATCATTGTGAATTCTTGGGAAGGATGCAGGGACAGTGACCCAGGGTTTCTGCAGGGGTGGTCACACCGGGGGTCACTCCAGTGGCACAGCAAAACCTTGTGACCAGCCAGGCCATGGATATTTTAAGGTGCAGTGGTGCAGCACTTGGGAGCTGACAGGTTTTCAGTTCTCGGTGTCAGATGCAATCCTGAGCAAGGATTTAATTCATTTAATTATTTCAGAGGGACAGTTTGCAGCCTGAAATCCATAGTGGGTTTTTTACTGCATTGATCTCAGGCTTTTCCTTCATATGGAGACTGGGCTCTGCAGAGATTTTTTCATTCTTTGGGAGCCCTCTGTGACTGCCTGCCTGGTTTTTTAATGGAGAAAAACTCATGTAATGCATCCCTAGATAGTTTAGTTCATTCTTCTTGTGTATTATAGTGCCTAAAGCAATTTAATAGGTAACATACTTGAAATTTTTTTTTTCTGCTGTAGCCTTGGTGTAATTTGCCGTGATAGTTGCTGTAGAGGTTTGCAGATGACAAACATGTCTAGTTTTAAGTACACACCTCGCTTAGCTACTTAGAGCAAGGTTGGACTTGATCTGGGAGGTCTTTTCCATCCTGAATTTTCCGTGACTTGAACAGGGATGCAGACACCTTCTGGTGTGGATCCACGGTGCCTGGGATAGAGCAGGGCATGTTGATGGTGCTCAGCTGTGATGCTGGGCAGGGTTAATGAAATCACCTCACAAGAAGCACCTGGGGCAGCATTTCCTGCAAAGGACTCAGCGTTTGAGGAGCCTGGAGGCACCTCTGGAACCAGGAATGTGAGGGCTTCATGGAAGAGGGCAGCTTGGGCCTGTGCAAGGTAATGTTTTCAGTTTGTATTGTCTGCTGTCCAGCTTTTTCATCAAAACAGTTGTTTTCTTCTATAAAAATGGTAGGCTTGTGTGCAGCCTTTAATTTTGTCATGCAGCCTGGTAAGGTGATTCTGCTTAAAGCTGCTGTGAGCCTTTTCCTAGCCTGCTGTAGATCCTAGCAGAGGGAAGGGCAGCAGGATGTGATCCTCCTACTCTTTCAGGTTCCCTGATAAACTGTGCTCCCAGTGAAATGGCCAGTCCTAAAATGATGTGTAAATATTCTGCTCTTGCCGTGGAGGCTGGCACGAGGCAGATAAGGGGAGCAAATTGTCCTGAGATATTCATCTTGTGGCGTGAATAAGAGGAGAATGAGTTGGACAGTAGGGATTATCTGAAATTGTATTCCGAACCTTTTTCTTTGAATGCACGGTGTGAGTGGAGCTTGGAGCAGCCTGCTCTGGTGGAAAGGTGTCCCTGCCCATGGCAGTAGATGATCTTTTAAGGTCCTCTCCAACCAAACCATTCCATGATTTTTAATAACTAGAAGGTATTAGACTGGAAGTATGTTTTCACTTAAATAAGCAGGAGCTGCTAGAACTGTTCACCCTGCTTTTATTGAATGGTGAATATTCTGTTGCATATCCAGGTGTATCTTGTCAGATCCCTGATTGCAGTCTCCCCGTCTCCCTGAGCTGGCTGGAATTCGCATAACGTGGTGGAACAGCACCTTTTAAAGGCTGATTAATATTTGAGTGAGTCAGCAGGGACGTGAAGGGTGGGTGGTTCTCAGCCCGGGAGGAAATGCTTCCAGGGCTGATAGAGGTGAGGTGTTAATTGGAGCCAGCTGGTACGGATGGCATTGCCTTTGCCGTGTATTAAAATGGTCTGGAGGCTTGGATTTCAGGTGTTGGGGGTCACCCAAACCACTGCTATAAAATGAATTGGGGGTTTTTGTCTGTTTAGGATAAAAGCTGTTTTGTTTATCCATGAACATGGAAAAATCTTGGTGTTTTGTGGAATGAAGAGATTTCACTGCTGGGATTGCTTTGCCACCATATATAAAGGTTTGTCCCCTCATTTTCTTGCGTAAGCACATCTGCTTAATCTGAAGATTTCTGTATTAAACCAGCTTTGGATTTCCCTAAACAGAACACTTGGAGCAGGAGGCACCTCACCTTTCCAGCTCTGCTTCCATCAGGTACAACTTGATGCCATTTTTCTAATCCTGGGGTTAGATGTCTTGAGCAGTCAAGAGAAAAAAATCAGGAATGCAGTTGGAACAACCTTACAGCTATCAGCTGGGACCAAGTTACAAGTGGAAACTTGTTGGCTTGTTAGAAAAGTGAACTTGCACTGAGAAAGGGAGACTTTCATATTCCATGCCTTTGGGAACAATCTCCCCGAGACAGGTGAAGAGAGTATATTTGGAAATACTTGTTTTTCTTTTGGTTTCAAACCCATGCCTGTCACTGTTAAGTTCAGGCTTTTATCTTATAAATAGCATTATTTGCTGACAGTGTGGCCTGCAGTATGGTAAACCCCCATCTCATCACTGCTGTGAATTAAGTGGAAAGGTCAGCTAAGGCAATTAAAAATGTGCCAGAATTGGTAAATGAGATACCTTCTGAAATTGCTGCATCCCTTGAAGTATTCCAGGCCAGGCTGGACAAGGATTGGAGCAACCTGGTCAAGTGCAAGATGCCCCTGCCCATGGCAAGGGGTGACATGAGATGGTTTTGTAGGTCCCTTCCAACTCAAACCATTCTGGGATTCTGTGGTGGCTCTCAAAATTCACTGGCTGTTTGACAGGGGATGAAAATGCTGGAGAAGAAATTCCAGTATTGTTAGGATTTAGCTTATGCAAATGTCCTGTGGCATTTCAAATAAATTTAAGTTTAAAAAAAACCCTTCCTAGACAGAGCTTTTGATGATGCTACAGAGGGAATCAGGCTCTGGTTTCCTTGCACAGTCTCCATAAAAATGCTAGAAGGACTGAGTGCTAAAAATACGTCCTTAACCCCACAGCAGTGGTTTGTGTTGGCCCTCCTGGAGGAACGAATCCCTTTAATTAGTAAGACAGTGAAGTTTATTTTGGGGTTTGCTTTGTTTTCATTCTAGGATGTGAACTCTTATGCACTGCAGCTTAAAAAAATACAGAATGTGCTGTAGCTGTGCTGGGGTCTGCTCCAGCTGCTGGCAGCAGCTGCAGCCTGTGCTGCTCCTCATCCCCCTGCCCGCCCTTGCCTGGGAAAAAACAAATCCATGCAAACGGAGAGGAGGAGCCAGGAATTGTTTTGATCTGCCCCAGTAGCTGCCTTGATGTGCTCAGCACATGGCTGTGTGTAAGTGAGCCCAAGGACAGAGTTCCCCTGGCTTCCTGCGGGAGCAGATTTTGGGAGCTCCGTGGAAAGGGCAGAGCTGGTCCCTCTGGGTTCTGGAAGTGTGCATTCAGTGTCACACCTTCTGCTGCTGCTTTTGGGGTGGTTTTTGGAGATTTGGAGACTGTGGCTGTTTGCATTCTGTTTCCGCACTGTACTGCTTCCAAGTGGCTGCGTTTTATTAAGGATTTAAGGCTGCACTTGATTGTGTTAATTATTTTCGTAAGAGCGTGTGCTGGTGGTGTTGCTGGAGTAAAGCCTGACACCCTTCTTGTTGGCTTTGAACTGCATTTTAGATCTTTATGTGGGTTTTTTGGTGCTCTTTTGTTTTTTTCTAAACATGAAAAGAATTTTTTATAATGAATTTCAGCAGCTGATGGCGTCGAGTTTACCTGAGGAAGTGGCACAGAGATGACAAAGAACACGAACTGGCCCCCAGCTTTCCTTTCTCAGCTCATATAAAGGAAATAGGAGGTTATAGGATTAGTAGGGAACAGCATTTGAAGGGAGAGTAATCCTTTAAGTGTTTGGGTGCAGGGGTTTAGCAATGACTCAGTTTACAGAGTGGTTTGCTGGAGCACATTATAGGTCAAGATGCAGCAAGAGGGCTTGTGCAAAAATAGCTCATTTTTTCCAAATTACCTTTTAATAGGCCTCATTTGCATGTTGTAAAATAGGAAGTGTGAAAAGCATCAGAGCCAGGACTTTAATGACAGAGGTGTTTGGTCTCTTAGGTGAACAAAATTGGTTTCTGATTATTGAGCTCTGCATGGGCTCCTTTAAAGATACCATTTCTAGTGCAGTGCTTTGAGTTTAAAGCACGTGCCTGAGGTGATGGGAACCTGCTGAAGCTTGGAAAACACACTTGAGTTTCTTAGCTTCACCCAGGAAACACAAATAAGAGTGTAGCCAGAGGGCAGGATTTTTGCAAAGACCCACAACAGTTTGATTCCTGGATGAGTGGTTTATTTTTTTTAAAAAAGTCATATTTCCAGTTCTGGCAAAGTAAAGATTCAGCTTTATAAGCCCCAAATGGAGAAGGATTAACAAATGGCTGTTTGCAATGGTTCTGTGTTGATTTAGATCTCAGGCATTGCAATAATTCTCGAGGTGCTGTGGGAGCTGGATGGACGGGTGGAGGGTGAGGTGGGAGGGGAGGAGAGGCCAAAGGAACGATAGGGAATGGACCTTGGCATCCTGGTGGTTTTTCCTTACGTCTGGCTTCCTCCAAGCCTGCAGCTTTATCTGCAGGGCAGAGCCGAAAGAGGCTTTGTGCTACAGTCACCCAGGCTAAAGTTCACGTGAGCAGTGTTTTGGGTTTCCAGAATAAATACTTCATACTTGCACGGGTCCCGTATTTTCTGAAATGCCTGGTGGAGGCAGGTGCTTTTTAAATAGGAAACTGTGGAAAGAAACTCTTTCCTAATGGAGCATTTAGTCACATGTTATCTTTTTTAACTGTTACTAACTGATTTTAAGCAATTTTCAGGCAAAAGGTGCTGGCAGACCTGAGCTCTCCCCTGCTTGCTTGGCTTTCTGTCAGCTTCAGGCCCTGGCTCAGCTGTGCAGTGCTAAGTCCCAGGGTTTTAGTGCTGCTTTAATGTTTTGGTGGCTTTACAGGCTCCTGGGCAGCAGGGTAAGGAAATGGAGCAAGTGGATATTAGCCTTGTTGCAGGCAGGTAAAAATCAATTGGGCAGCTGAAGCACCTGGGGTGAGTCTGCACTGCTCTGGTGTGCTGCCAGAACAGAGTTCCCAGGGGGAGAGACACAGGACAGGGGGAGCATCCAGGGCACCTGCCTGTCTTGGGCAGCTTTATGGCACCATCTCCTTGCCCCATGAGGTCAGGGAGATGCTCTCATCCACACAGACCATGTGTTCTCCACCCCACTCTCCTGCTTTAGGTTCTCCATGTCGGCTCTTAGGAAGTCTCATCGTGGATCTCTGCGCAACTGAAAGAAAATGGGCCCCCTCTGCACTGTTTCCTTGTTGCTGTAACCAAGGCTTTTGCACTGATTCCAGCTCAGCATTAATTCCCTTTGAGACCATGCCTTGGATTGCATTAACTTGCCTTTTTTTTTTTTTTTTTTTTTTGACATTTGACAAAAGCTTTGTTTAAACAAGTTAGATGTGCATCAGGCTAATAAATACAAACCCGGTCAGATTATTCCTGCTGGGCCGTTCTCTGGAGAACAGTGTCTCATTTGTGTATTTTCCACTAATCATCTCCAAATCTTGCATGGGTGATATCAAGTTAGGGAAAGTGGATTTAGGATTACATATGGTACAGTCAGGGAAAAAGAGGCTCTGTTTTGACAACCAGCATAGCAATCTGGGAGACATGACTCCAGTTCTAAAAAATGTTTTCAGAAATGTGTTGCATAAACAAGTCATCATTTCCCTGGTGGAGAGGGGAAATGTTTTTCTAGATGTACTTCTGTACAAACCTTCTGGACCCGTTTTCCGTAGCCTCCGTTAAAAGCACTGAAAAAGGTCAATCTGAATGGTCAGATGATGTCAGAGCACAGATTTGGGTTGACAAGCAAGGATGTTGGGCCACAAGCTGATTTGTAAGTGATGGAGCTTGTGTACTGCAGGTTTTGGTATGTGGGTGCTGTGACTGCACCAGGGCAGCAGAAGAATAAGGAATCCTCGATGGCACCATCACTCACTCCTCTGCAGGTTCCTCGAGAGAGGAGGAGGCATTTTGGGGATGGGAAGAGTGTAGGTTCAGCTGAGTTATAGGCTCACACCCATTTAACCACGTTGACTTCATCCTGGCTGCCTGGGTGTGATGAGGGGTAGAGTTTGCCTCTGTCTGCATTAACACACTCTATGCAACCAGCAAGCTGGAGTTGAGAGTAAGGTCTAGAGGTGGATGGATAAATGAGATATTGGGGAAAGGCAGAGCTGGCTTTTATGGGGAAAATCATAGCTCACATTTACTGTAGGAGAGGACAAAGGAAATCTGTTCATTTTGATTGCTCTCGCTAAAGACTCAAGCTGAGCTGCCGTCACGTAAGAGGGAGGGTCCTCTTGTGCATAAAAGTTTTTTAAAAGTAGGAAATCATGTCTAGGGATAAATAATTGATTTTCATGTTGAAAAGACCCAGCAGCAAATCCTGGAGGAATCTGCTGCAGCCTCTTCAGGTTAAGGTACTGATGAATGCCCAGGGAAAGCAAAAACCAGGAGCTGGTTGTGCATAGCTACAGAAGAACCTGGCGGTGGTTAGAGATGGACACCCTGGTGGCTTGAACTCGCTGTGGGGACGGTAAAAGGGTGGTGAATTTGGTCCAGGCAAGAGCGGGGCAGCCAAGAGGGATCAGCGTGAGAGAGGAGGGGGAGGCAAAGATGGAGTCACTCTTGTTTATCCCTTCCTACTTAAGGATTAGGAAGCACATTGTGAAACTGGTAAGAGGCACATTAAAACCCAGCCCCATAGTTTTCCCTTTTGTTATGATCCCAAAGACGACTGAGCTGTGAGTCCCTGTAGGACCTTGGCAGTGTCCTTAGCAGAGCTGCACAGCTGTTAGTGAAACACTTCAGGGGTTGTGTTCATGGGAAGAGGCTGCCTCTGTCTGAATTGCTTGTTCACAGAATCCCAGGATGGTTTGGGGTGAAAGGGACCTTCAGGCTCATCCCATCCCACCCCCTGCCTCCCACTGTCCCAGGCTGCTCCAAGGCCCATCCAACCTGGCCTGGGACACTGCCAGGGATCCAGGGGCAGCCACAGCTGCTCTGGGCACCCTGTGCCAGGGCCTGCCCACCCTCACAGGGAAGAATTCCTTCCAATATCCCATCTAACCCTGTGGGAAGCCATTCCCTGTGTCCTGTCACTCCAGGCCCCTGTTAGTTTTTAGTCTGGCATTTGGTGTCTGCCGCTCTCAAGTGTTTGTACTTTTGTCACTGTTCTGTTGAGCATGACTTGGTATTCCTTTTCTCTCCTTCCTCCTGTGCCTTTTTTCCTCAAGGTTGCTGTGGTTTTGCTCATTTACTGCCATCTGCTTCATGTTCTGCTGCTTCAGTTTTGGTGGTGCTCAGGTGTTGCCCCAGGACAGTCTCCTCTGTGGAATCCCAGTGGTGGCAATCCTGCACAGGCTGGCTTACTGTGTGCTTGGCTGTTATTTAGTGTTGCTTCTGGAGCTGTGTCAGACTGGAGATCAGGAAAAGATTCTTCCCCCAGAGGATGCTGGGCACTGCCCAGGCTCCCCTGGGAATGGGCACATTCCCAACCCTACCCGAGCTCCAGGAGCCTTTGGACAGCGCTGCCAGGAATGCCCAGGGTGGGATTGTTGGAGTGTCTGGGCAGGGCCAGGGCATGATCATGGACTCCATGATCCTTGTGGGTCCCTTCCAGCTCAGGATATTCCACGATTCCCTTTTCTTATCTACCAAGTAGTCACCAAGTTCCCCTTGGTGCTTTTTTGAGTTGCAGCCATTCTTACCTACCTGAAAAGCTGAAAGTCTTTTCAGCTTGCCCATAAAAGCCTCTCTCTCTCTTTTTTTTTTTTTTTTTTTTTTTTTGAATCTGTATTGTGACTTTCTTCTTACCAGATAGATCTGTTTCTATATTCTTTCAAAATGCTTTTTCCACCACTTTGTCTCTTTTAATTTATCCTTTGGCATCGATTCTTCTTGTGCCAACTGCAGAAGCTGTCCCTTTTCATCTTTGTTGCTTCTCAGGGAGATTCCTCATCAATATTCATATTTGAATAAGAGAGGCTAATTCCTTGTTTGTGTCTGTAGTCAGGAAAGGCAGCCCAGGCTGTGGTTTTTGAAGGGTCTCATTTTGGTTACCTTGGACATCCTTGCTGGGATGTTGGTTTTCCCTCCTGCCTGTCTTCAGTGCGGCTGGAACAGGTTGAAACTTTACCTCCAGATTTTCACTCAGTTCTGTGTGGGATCACCTTTCCTGTGCTGGCACTGCCCTTCCCTTGAGGCAGGAGACAGGAGAGAAGAGTCCTCACCTCTGGCACTGCCCTGCTTTTGGACAGACCCCACAACATGAGGGATTTACCAAACATTCCATCTCCAGTGCCTTCTTTTTCTTCCTGGATTCCACTACTGCTGTGGTGCTGTGTTGAGCTGATTTTCTGTGGGGATTTGGCCCTTAGGAAATGTTGTTTATTGCCTGGAAAAAAAAAATTGTTACTGCACTGCACTGCAGAGATGATAATTTCCTTTCCCAGTTTTATTGGAGCAGAGAGCAGTTGTACTACAGGGATGCTTTCATTTTCTCTTTGTCTGCTTTTTATATTCCTTTCAACCTCTTGGTGGGGTTGTCATTGCCTGTTGGAAAAGGGGCTGGCCCACGCTTCCAGCGCCACATTTCTCTGAGGGATGTGTTAGGAAATGTGCATTTGATTGGGATGGAGTTGTATTCCTGACAGTCTTCACTCCAGACATCCCTTGTTGATGTGCTCTGTGCTTCTCCCACGGCAGAGCTGTCTCAGGAGAGAACTGTGGTTTTGTCTGTGGGATTTTATTTCTCCTACACTAACTCTGTGTGTCAGCTCCAGAACCCAACCCACTGGGAAAACACAGGGAATGAGAAGTTTCCCTTGTTAAGCATGTCATTTATTTTTCCTTATACAAAGGCTACAGCCAAAATATCTGCGCTGTTTGGTTTTAGGATTTTGTTTTGCGGGGAGGGGAGGGTTAGGATGTGTAGTCAGGGTTGCAGCTACATTATATTTAAGGGCAAAACAAATAATTTGGTGGGGTTAGATGTAAAACCTCGTGCATGAGATGGGGCTTGAGAATATATTATCCATCATTCCTTTTGTAGGAAGCAGGGGGTTATCCCTAAGGAGGTGACATCTCTGCCCCCACCTGAAAGCTGTGTAGAGTGGCTGTAGATGTGTGAGACGGGGGGAATATTAACAGCAGTGATATTTTGATTTCAATAAATTGAAGACAAACCCCAAAAGCTGTGGTGAGAGCCAAGTGCTCTTCAGTTGCCAAGCCCAGAATTGTGTTTTGGGAAAGGCTGGCTGGGGAGCTTGTGCAGCTCTGTGCATCCCTGGTCCTCCTTTTGTTTCCATGGCAGCACAAAGGATAACGCTGCAGCTGCCAGCTGCTGCTGGAGGAGGGATTACAGCGTTGACCTAAATCTCTCTTTAATACAGTTCTCAGTGACAGGGAAGGGTTTTTCAGATGTCAGAGATACGGGAGGCTCTGCTGAGCCCGGGCTCGGATTCCCGATGCTGTAACTGCTCTAAGCTCAGCCTCGTTCCCCTGTTTGTAATTAGGAATTGGGCATGGCCAGCGATAAATCTGTCCAATATCAAACATTCACGAGCTGGAGCTGGAAGAGCTCCTGGGCTTTTATCTGTCCTGACAAGGCTGGCAGGGGATGGGAGGAGTCTCACAGTGACAGCTCCTGAAATCCCTCTGCCTTTAGGGCTGTAATTGAATGGCTCCCTGGCAGTTTGGTGACTTCTCCTGCAGTGTGTGTGTTAATGCTGAGTGGAGCGTAAATACAGCATTGTGCGGGGCTGGGCTGGGATTCCCAGAGCCTGCCTGGAGTTCCCACTCGGAGGAGGGCAGGGAGCTGCAGCGCTGCTTTTTGCCTAAACTGCCTGACAATTATAAATTACACATCTGCAGTTCAGGAAGGAAGAAAGGGACTGTTTGGAGCTGGGTGGTTGCAGCAGCAATTCCTAGCTGGCATACAGTGGAAAACCACAGAATCCATGATTCTATCACCCTGAGTAGGGAGGAAATAAAACCTTAAATCATCCTGGTTCTGCTGCGGGTGGGTTTTGAAAGGTTTTATTTGTTAGTGCTTTGTAGTTATTGTTTGGTGTAATGGAACAGAGTGAATAAGCAGAGAGGACCTGTATAAAAAACTGATTTTAAAAACCCAAACACAACAGATATAAAAGTTCATAGAATTCCAGGGTAATTTGTGTTGGAAGGGATCTTAAAGGGACCGACCAGTTCCCCCCCCTGCCATGGGCACAGACACCTCCCATTAGACCAGGTTGCTCAGAGCCCCATAAAATACATAAAAAGAGCTTTTGAAACATGACACGATCTTCCAAATGATATTTTATGCAAAGCTTAGAAATCAACATGTCAGGATGGTTTCCTGCTATTTTCTGTTGGAACTGACTCAGTGCTTTGACTTAAAGTGTTGGGGGCTGGGTTGGAGAGGATGTGCTGTGAGATTACCCCTCCTAAAAAATGCATGTTTTAGGAGGATCACAAGTCTCAACCCAAAAGCTGTACATTTCCCCCTTTGCTAAGAACATCAGCACATGAGCTTTGTGAAATGTGTCCTGAAAGTGCTGCTTTGATACAGCTCCGAGAGAGATGTGTGGCCTTATCTGCATCCTTGTGGGCAAGTGGGAGCTTGTAACCTGTTCACTCTCAAGTTTTTGTTTCAAAGCAGAAGAAACTCTAAATATTGCTTGTAGTGCAGAAATTATTGAAGGGGGGAACAGCATGTGATGTGGCTGTTGGTACTTTTAACTTCATTCCCGTGTTTTTGAGGGCTCCTGTTCTTGGCAAAAAGGATCTTTAGCTGAGAGTTTCCAGAGAAATCCCTTGGCTTTTCTATATTTTATTTATTTACAGCTTTTCCTCATTTAGAAGGACAGCAAAGTAAGGTTGGAATTGCCTGAGGGAAGCTCTTGCTAAGAAGCTTTCCAAGAATCGTGAAAGATTTAAGTCCTTTCATGTCATCCTGCAGAGAAATCTCCCTGCCCTTCCCTCACCACTCCTTTTGGTTTAGGTTGCCATTGAGTTTCCATCTGGATCAGAGGAAGCGACAGCTCTGAGCTGCTCAGCTTTTTGCTAGTCAAGGGTGAGAGATTTGGGTGAAAAAAAGGGCATAGCAAAGTTAGTGGATCAAGGGCTGGGGATGGGCAGGCTTGCTGTGCTGGCCCAGCCCAGCGCTGTGTTAATATTGGGGCTGCCCAGGCTCTCCTGGAATAATAGACAGACAAACTGCACTGGCTGGTGGGGATTTCTTCCTCAGGATGGACCCAAAGGGTGGAGAGGGTGGTATAAATCTAATTGGCCCCAGGCAGAACAATTTCCTCAGAGGTGCCATTAGCTGCCTTGCTGCTGTTGCCCATGGCAGTAAATGGAGTTAATTTAAGAGAGAGTTTCCAGTGTAAAAAACTCAAGGATGGGTTAAGCCAGCGTGCTGGGCTCTGAACAGCCAGGCCCTTGCTGTGGTTATTGCTGGAATGGCTGGGAAACATTTCTGCTTTTCATGACTTCCCTCCCCTCTTCTGAATCACGGATGCTGGGATTGGCCTTGACCCTGTGTTCTCTCATTAACGTTATTTTGCTAATATTTATTTAGATTCTAGTGGTCATTCCTGGATTTGAAGAAGTAGATTTTTCTGTTGGAAAATTCTAAGCAGGGCTTTTAAATACGGAGTGTTTGAACAGTCAGCCCTTGGAATCAGCTGCTGTCCTGTGCCATGGAGTGTGGACCTGGACAAGAGTGGCCATCAAACCCCAGGATTTCACCTCAGCAGGTGCTGTCCTATCCCTGGAAGTGTCCAGGGCCAGTTGGGACGGGGCTTGGAGCAACCTGGGGTGCCCATGGTGGAATGGATGAGCCTTAATGTTGTTTTCAGTCCAAACCATTCTGGGACTCGTGGTGGAACCAAAGTCTCCATCTCATTCCTAATACTGGCATTAAGAAGGTTCCTCTGGGTGGGGCTGAGTTACTAAACTGAGGTTTTACAACAGCCAAGGACCCTCTGGAGTTCGTGCTTTAGTGTAGTGATAGAAATAAAAAACCAGAAGAATTGAGGAAAAAGAGAAGACTTCTGTGGTGCAGAGTAAACTTTGTGAAGGAAATGCAGCTTAAACGATCTTGGTGCACGTTTTAAAACAGCACGAGTGACACCATGAATATTTGAAGCTTTTGATCAGTGATGCAGAAATGAAAGGAGCAGCACATGCAACTGCCATTAATTATTGACAAAAGTAATTCCTTGCATGTGTGGAGCCTGTAGTGGGACGTGAAGGTTGAGTTCAGTGGAATTCCAGAGCTGGGCAGTAATGCAAACAAGACCCCAGTTGATCAACTGCATACATGTGGTTCTGTTTATTATGCAAATCTCTTCCAATGTGTTTAAATCAACATGTGGTGGAGGGGAGTTACAGCTCCAGCAGAGGATTTTTGTGGGCTGCACAATTTGGGCTCTGCATGCTCCAGTTTGATGGATCCAGTGTTTTATGCTGTAGCTGTAAGTTAGTTTCCTTTATTGAGGAAAATAATCCCCAAACCTGTTTGTGATGTTCTATCTGCGAGAATTCACCCTCTTCACCTTAACTTATGTGGATCTTGGAATAAATCAGTCTTTCCTGAGGCATTCCTAGAAACTGGATTGGGTAGAGGGTGCTTCCATGTCCATCCCAGTGATGGCACACAAACCTCACTGCTGAGGAGACCAGGTGCTGGTTCGTGCCACGTTCTGTGTTTAGCTGTGCTAATTCCTTGTAAATATGCCAGTGTGGAGGAATCTCGTAGATCTCATAGAAGAAATGAGCTGGGTTTATTTTTTTAAAGGTCACTGGAAGACCTTATGTAAATTAATTGCAAATTGAGGATAATAGAAGTGGGAGATTTTAGTTTAATTTATTTGGGTTGAGGTCAAGATGTTTGGTGGTTTGTTGTGGTTTTGTTGGTTGGTTGGTTTTTTTAACAGGCATATTTTAGCAATAAAATGGAATTTCAACCATTTTCAAGTATTTTGGACACTTAAAACCTGTCTGGGGGCAGGAACCAAGGGCTTAGCAAAAAATGGAAAGGTAGCTTTGTCAGGAAGTCTAGCACCTTGTCAAGTGAATTTTATTTTGTTTTCTTAAATTGCTAATCAGGATTAAAATGCATCTGTTGCCCATACTGAGGGTCCTTGAGACCTGATACAGTTTTGGAAGGTCCTGGTGTGGGGTTTTGCTGCATTTTGATGGAGGAAGAACCAAATAGGAGGAATAAATCCACGTCCTCGGGCTGGGTCATCCTTCCTTTCTGCACCTGCCCGCCTTCTGCTTTGTCTTTTGGCCTCTGTGCTTCTTGGAGTTTTAGTTTTCATTACCTCCCTGATTTGTCCTTTTGGAAAGCACAAGTCTTCCAAAATAATATTTTTATTATAGACAGAAGTGACAGGATCTGTGATTTTCTTGTTACCCTTGTGCAGCTGCCCTTTCTTTGGCTTGGCAGATTTTTTTTGCAGTTCTCCAAGTCAGCAGCAGTGATTGGCTCACTCACCTTTTTTTAATCTTCTGTGGTGATAAAATCCAGTGGTTCTCTTTCATGGAAGCTTGTTGGCATTAATAGGGAGCTCTCCCAGTTTGTTTAGCACACCTAAACCTCCACGAGTCAGGGATAATAGCTGCCTGAGACTGATGGTTTTCCTTGACTCCTGAGAGTCTGGAGGTGAGCTAGAACCTCCTCATCTCACTGAGCCTTGGCTGCTCCTTCCCAAATCCACAGCAGCTCAAAGCAAACCATGAGAGTTGATAGTTTCCTGTTAGGGCTGTGAAATTTTTCCCAATACCCAACCTAAAGCTCCCCATTCCATTGCTCGCTGTCTGGGAGAATATTCCTTCCCACAGGCAGGTAGGAAAACATCCTGCAGCAAGCTGTGGTCCCTTTGGAATGCCTTAATCAGGAGCAGGTCTTGCATGCAGTGTTCCCAAATGGGAATTGCTTGGTTTGTCTCCATCTCAAGTTACTGTCACCTGGGTGTGGTACAGTAAGGTCTTTTGGGGGGCTTGGATCCAGGGGGACTTCATGGAACAGGAGCTGTGTGACCACAGTGTCTTTTCTTGCACCTGGAATGCCAAAGGATAACCCAAGCCCTCAGAGCATTTCACTTTGAGCCTCTGGTTTTCCTTCTCCTGGCAGTGAGTGTGTGGGAGGCAGCTCATACCTGTACCAAAATGCGGATTATTTTCCATGTGTTTTCATATAGATCCACACTGGATTTATCCACGGCTGCAATACAAAGGGATGTGTTACATGCAACTGCAGGAGGTTTCCTAATTCCCAGCTAATAGGTCTTTTTTGGGATACTGAGGCAAAAGCCGTGCATTTAGTAGAGATCCACCAGAAAATACCAGTTTGCTTTGTGATTGGTTTGGGGTGGGTGCTGGGAAAGCCTGGATGGTTTCTGAGGTTACTGAGGGCCGCATTTGGAGCAGGAAATTGCCTCCAATTTCTTGACTCTCCAGATCAAAAAATCAACTGGAACAGCCTTCTCCTCCTGCTGTAGGTGTACTGGAGGGGAAGCAGTGGCTTGCTTAAAAACAACGTGGTGGGGTGTAACCTTCCAGGTGTTAATTTCCTGTGGCTTCAGGAATTGATGGGAGCACCAGGAATCTCGGTGGTGCTTCATTTCCATGGAGCTGGAGCTGATCTGCTCTGTAGGAGCATCCTGTTGAGCACAGGCATTCTGCTGGTTTGCAGGGCTTAAATCAGGATCCACACTGGATTTGTAACGGGAACATCACTGTCTGTTTGCTTCCAGCTGACCAGACCTTTATGGAAGGAACAAAATTGTGAAAGCTTTTAAATACAGAAAAAGAGAGCCTTATTTCTGTTCTTTGGTGTGGAATTGTCAGGGAGACTAGAGCCAGGTGCAGCCCGAAGAACTTAATTTCTGTTGGGAGCAGTGATAAACTTGACTTTCTTCAAGAAATCAACCCCTGCCCCAAGCAGTTTTTAAATTAATTTTGTAGTGAATGGCTCTGTGGTTTATTTCTGCCTAGATTATGCTACTGAGAAAAACAGCATGTTTGAGGGATGAAGAGAGCAGGGCTGTTCCCACAGACTCTGGTTGCTGCAGTTGCTGACATGAAGTGTGATGTGCAGTAGAAAATAACATGTTTCAGAACCAGCACATTTCCTCATTTACCTGGGTGGAGAAGTTACTGCAGATGGTGACAGCTGCAGTCAATGACATTTAGTGAGACAAATCCAAGGCTTTTCCTGTAGAGAAGGAATGGGTTGTGTGAATGGGAAATGGTTTAACCAGGTCCACACTGGAAGAGCCTGCACAGCTCCAGGGGCCTGGAGTTAGTTTGAGCTTGCTGATGATGTGGGAGCACTTGCTGCTGAGAGCAGCTCTGTGCAGGATGGGAATTTCTGGAATTTTTGATACCATTTCCCCAAACCCCTGGGTTTTGTCATGTTGGACTGTCAGCCTCCCAAGAAGCAGGCGTGGCCCTTTGGTCTTGCGTTCCCGAAGCCGTGGCATGAAATTTTGTGCAGCAGAGCATGAAATGTCATTATCCTGATGTTGGGAATGTTCTCCTCTTCCACAGATGCCTTTGTAAATAGCCAGGAATGGACACTGAGCCGATCTGTACCGGAGCTGAAAGTGGTGAGTTTGTGTTTGCTCCTGTCTTGGAAAACATCCTGGAAATGTCACACAGAAGTGGGGATCTTCCACGCTTTATTGGTTGGGAAAAAATGTACAAAGCAGGTTTAATAAGTAAAGGATTTTTCCTCCACGTATCTATTATAGACTCACAGATTGGGAGGGACCTCAAAGCCCATCTCATTCCACCCCTTCCCATGGGCAGGGACACTTTGCACTATCCCAGGTTGCTCCAAGCCCCCTCCAGCGTGACTCTGAACACTTCCAGGGTCGAGGCTGTCTTTATGAAGATGATGTATATTCAATATTTATTTTAATTGTGCTTCAAAGACCTCTCAGGATTTTATTGCTGTTTGAATTTGTTCTGCTCCAAGAAGCAGCTTCCAAGGGGGATCTTCTCAGCAGGGAAGTCTGATGAGGGCAGTGGAAGTTAGCAGCTGACATGACTCATTTTATCTCCCCATAATAAGTTTCCATGATTTCTTAAAGGACCAAATGTCTATTCTCCCTCTCTTTGAAGAATTGAAACCTTTCCCAAATGCGTGTTGAGAATAGTGTTTTATGGAGATGAGAGAATCTGCAAGGCCTCACTTAATGAATGCATTTAGAGAAGCATTTTACTGGGAGCAGCATCCTCACAGCTACAGTTCTGTGGCTGTTTTAATTTTAGCAGTGCTCAAGGTGAGTGCAACAAAAATCTGGCAGTCAGTGGATGTAATTCCCTTATACAGGAAGGGTCACCAGGCTTTGTTAAACAGACTGGTGTCATTTGGAAGACCCCAAATACCTCACACAGTGAAAAACCAGGAGTTCAGGACTGGAAGGGGTCCAACAGTGTTAGCTGCCTTATCCTGGGTTTCCTTTCACATCCTTTCTGCTTCTCTGCGCCCTGCTAATTCACAGCACCTACCAAGAAAACTGGGAATTGCAGGTGAGACCAGAGCAGCAGGTTGTAATGCAGAGCACAGACGATGACCAAGCACCAGAGGATGGTCTCAGGGATACATCTTTCTCTTGTGAGTGCTTACCTTGGGTGTGTGGCCCCTGTGTTGTCTGAAACAGGGTGGGAAAGCAGATTTCAGCTGTGTGGCTGCTGCAGAGAATTGATTTGCAGTGGTCAGCGTGCCACGAGAAGGCTGTCCAAGGGTAAAAGCAGAAACTTGTGCTGTTACAAAAATAATAATTTGATTATAGCACTGCAAATGATGGGAGCCAGCAGCACCAGCTGTGCCTGTGAACTTGTGCTCCAGCAGGAAGAGTAAATTAGGAAGGCCAGCTGGAATCTGCTCTGCCTTTCCTGCACATCTGCCCTTGGGGAGGGGTCAGGGCCAGGAGTCACCTCTGTGTCATTCCCTTGCTTCAGCCTCATCCTGGGTGCTCCTTGGGGCTCAGGAACATCAGGGCCATGGTAAATAAAGGCAGAGGTTGTCCTCCTGGACAGGCTGGGAGCTCCTTACTTTGAGGTGGTTGGTTGATAATTGTTTTTGATTTATTGCTGGAGTGGCTGTTGTTGTACCCTTTGGGCTCTGCAGAATTTTAAAGGGAACAGAAACTGGCTCTGGGAGAGCAGAGAAAGCCTCCAGGGCTGCAATAAAGGAAGGAAGTATTTTTCAGTGTGCATTTGAGGAAAGAACACCAGTCTTGGCCTCCCTTTTTTTAGCAACACCAGGCTTGGTTTGTTTCCAGTGCTCAGGAGGATATTCAAGGCCACCTTGAAGGGTCTTTGGAGCACCCTGGGACAGTGGAAGGTGGCCCTGCCCATGGCAGGGCGTGCAGCTGGGTGAGCTTTAAAGTACCTTCCAACCCAAACCAATCAGGGATTCTGTAACTGGTTCCTGCTAATCCATTATTTGAGTTTTACTTACGGATTTTCATGCTTTTATTGTGGTCAAGAGCATGGTGAGACCAGTATCTTTGGTGTTTCTGGGTCCTGTTTATTCAAATATTAGATAAGGATGTGCTAGGCAGAATAAACATGAAGTATTTCTGGATAAAATCACCGAATTTCTTGCAAAAAAATATGCAAAGTGCAGTCAGGCTGCTCTCCTGGACAGCTTTAAAATGCCAAATGCCGTCAATACAGTTTATGATTTTTCCCAACAGGCTTTAGGAGGAGTGGGCAAAGTGGCTTGGGTTTGTTTTACAGCATGTCTGGCACATGGAAATAAATGATTCAGTGTTGCACAAGTCATAACTGAAAAGAGCAGTGAGTTGTAGCTGAATTTTCTCCTCTCTGAGCTGGGTTAGGGTGGTATTTTTGTTTCCTAACGTGCTTGTCATAACTTGGTGCATTTCAGACATATCCATAAATAAATGGAGATGACTCGGATTGTTTGTGTATAAAAAAGGGGAGAGGGGAATATGACTGCTATGAAAACAGGCTGGCATTTTTGTCATACTGTGGGGGATCAGCCTTAAAGCAAATACTAATGCTGATGAAGAGAGAAACTAGCAGGAGTCAGATTTTTTTTTTCCCCCCAGTGTAGAATTTATTGCTCCTAATTTGTAGGAATGTGTCAGAGAACCTGAAGTGCTGTCAAATGATATTACCTGGCACGACCTTTGGGATATTTTCAAAAATCAAAATATAAAATTGCGCTCTTGAATCATTTGGTGCCTTTCCAATATTGGGGGTCTCTGGATGGAATAAGGCATCCAACCATGGTATGTTTCCTCTGACTGGACTCCCAGGTTGATGCTTTTCTGTTGTCCCTGGCAGTGCCAATTTTGGCACGAGTGTAATAGAAAACAACATTAATTTCCATCCACACAAGACTAATCACTTGTAAGTGAAGTTTTCACTGGAAATTTGTCTTGGCCAAATCTGGAGACCGTTAAAAACACAATTCAGCTTCCACACACTAACTTAACTATTTTTCAGTGGAGGTGAATCCTGAACAGGAATGATTCTGTACATTGTTGTAGGCAAAAAGAAGTGGACAGGAGCTTCTCCCTGGGAATCTTTGTGTGGAAGGGTGGGGAGATGGTGTCAATTTGGTGGCAAGGAGAGGTGCCAAGGCCAGGCTGGTTCCTCACAGGCTTCCCTCAGCTCTCAATGGCTGTGTGCTGTGAGTGGGAGTAGACAAATGTGCTGCAGTTCATGGGCATATTCTGGAGGGACAAGTCATTAATTTGAGAGGTTGCTTCATGTTCTGGGGGTAAGGGACACACGTTAGAGGCGTCATTTTCTTCCTGTGACTCAGCCCAGGATCCCTCCCTCCCCTGCTGCCCACGCTGAGGGATCAGCCCAAGGCGGGGGGAATTTGGTGTGTTTGGGGTGCCAGCACACGTGGTTGGCTCCTGCCAAGCCATTTTTGATAAGGAGGGGTTTTTTTGCCAATTAGGATGAAGAAGATGGGGTAGAGAATGTCCAGGGACGTGCAGCTCCCTGCTGCTGCCTCGGCCCATTTGGCAACCTCGGGATGATCAGCAGAGTTCATCTTCTCCCCAGGGACCTTCTATTCTGAACCTCTGGTGAGGGTCAAGTAAACAGGAGAGAACAGAGCAGCCTGGGCTTGCTTCAAAGGGGGAAAGAAGTTTCCATCACTTCCCTGCCCCAAAAAGAAGGAGCGTGATGTCCTCAGCTCTCTGCCCCCTTTAAAGCCACAAACCTCAAACACCCTCAGGGCTTTTGGCATTTGAGCACCTCCAGGAAGAAAACTTTGGTGGGTTTGGGCTGAAACACTTCCACAGGGTGCCCCTGGATGCCTGGAAGTGTCCAAGGCCAGGTTGGACGGGGCTTGGAGCACCCTGGGATGGTGGAAGGTGGTGGAACAAGGTGATCTCTAAGGTGCTCTCCACCCCAAACCACTCTGCCGTTTATTTTCTCTCTTGGCAGATTTTGCACCGTGTCTGTTGCTTGGGTGTTATTTCTGTGTGAAGATTTGGCTTGAACACGCTGCTTTTTCCAGGGCCTAACTGCAGCTGAATTTCTTTGTTCCTTCTGTTCCTTTTCCCTTCCAGGGGATCGTGGGTAACCTGGCCAGTGGGAAGTCAGCGCTGGTGCATCGCTACCTGACGGGCACCTATGTCCAGGAGGAGTCACCTGAAGGTACGTTCACACACAGACCCCAGGCTTAGCCTTCCCCCACAAACCACATCCTGATTCATTTTTGCTCACACAGAAATGAATTAGCCGAAAAATCCCATGTGCTGCTCCAAAATTCATGGAGATTTTTGCTTTAACATTCTCCAGCCCGAGATAAGTATGTATGATGAGTATAACTGCAGATTTTCCATAAGTGCTTAGCATCCTTTAAATACTTTGGCCCCCTGTTCGTGTCCATGTGGGGATTAGTCCTGATGGAGAGGAGTTGACTGCTCTCAGTGGTGCTGCTGCCTTCCCTTGGGCTGTTGAAAGCCACAATTACTCTCGGTAGTGGTGGATTTCTGTACAATCAGGATGTTGGGAGAATAAAAAAATCTTCACTAGCCTAAACTTAAAGGTGTAACTTGCTTATTGTTTAATGTATTAAATACTTGGTCTTTTTCTGTAATGTTCCTATAGCATAGAAAATTAATTTGTATGCTGTAGTGTTTAACATTAATTTGAGTTTCTAGCTTGAAATCAAAAATATCACAGTACCTTATCAAGGTTTATCTTACAGTAAATACTTTTTTGATTATTTTTCTTTATCTGTTCTCCTTATGAACTTTTAAATCCAACTCTGAGACACTGAATTTCTGGTTCCTTCTTTTCCTTACTGGCTGTTCCCTTCTTTGCAGATATGGATGCAGGTAACTATACATTGTCTTCATGGCAGCTCTCGTTTTGAAGGGACAGATGGTGGTTTCTGTACTAGAACGTTTTTCCCCCTTGTTTTGTGTATCATTTTGAGTTGTTTCCTTTTGATTTCAAGTCTGTAGTGCATCTCACTGTTTTTGTCTCTTGCTGTAGTTGTCTCTTGAGCAGTAGTTTGTAGTTTCATGCATCTCTGATAACATTTGTTTCTAATTAACTCTTTCCACAGGAAGCTGGTTTAGCTTGGTAGTTGACATTTTAACAGCCTGGAATTGTAGTTAAAATGGGAGGAGAGGGGAAGGGAGGGATGGACAAGGCTTTTCCTGTGGAATGGCACTGACACTGAGGTCTTGCAGTTTGTAAGTTGGCCCTAAATGTTCTTGCTGGTTTGTAGCTGGAACTGACAATAATAATTGATGCTAGCAATTGAGCCTCTGCACAGAAGTGTGTGTGGATCACGCTCCTGGATGCTGATAGTGAGAAATGCTGATCGAGGGTGTGGTGTCCCTGAGTACGGCAAATCCTCAGCAAAAATCACTGTCCTGACAGATCTCTTCCCTGACTTGATGAACAGAGGATATTTGGTGGGTTTTTTTTTTCCTTGGAAGATTCAAATCTACTGACTGTTGACAGGGGTAACCCTCCTCTCCTAGAGGATGAATATTTTAGGTGATGTTCCTTGGGAGTGTTGCCATCTGTCCTCTTTGTCTTCAAGGATTTTTATTTACAGTGCTTGAGTGACGTTGTGACTGTTTTTCCTGAAAGGATTAGATGACAAAAGCAGTGTCAAATCATTTCTCTGCACATAAGTGTGGCTGACAAGCCTCACTAATGACCCTGTTGCATTTCATTAACAGGAGGAAAACTGGAATAATTAAGAGCTCTGATTCGCCTTGTGAGGGATAAGGTCAAGGTTTCCAATCAAGTCAGCATTAAAGGAAACTCAGCTCATATAAATTACCCTCAGTAAACATCTGTAGTGGTGATTTGGTGGTGTTTTACCTCTCTGTCAGAGAATCACAGAACCACAGAATGGTTTGGATTAGAAGGGCCTTTCTCTCCTTATTCCATCCCCTACCATGGGCAGGGACACTTCCCACTATCCCAGGTTGCTCCAAGCTCTGTACAGCCTGGTGCTGAGCACTTTCAGGTCCTTCAGACAAGTCCCTAGAAAAGAAGGCATAATCCTTCATGTTGGAGACCCTTGTGGATCTTTCCCTCTTTCTTTTTGAGGGACTGTAAGTGTGCCAGGTTGGTAAATTGGATAAAGAAGAGGATGTATATTGGATATTAAGGTGTCAGCTGCTTGATCAGTTAAGAAAAACCCGAGTTTACTGGCTTGGAATGGCTTCCTAACAGCTAAATTTATCAGGCATCATAAAATCAGTGCCTGATGGGCGAGGTGATGGATATTTGCTTCACGTGAAAGCGGTGATTAGGGCCAGGGACTGCTATTCCTGCTCGCCTTTGCCTTCTGAATTGCTGCAATTACCACAAAACCTGCCCTGCATCAGACAAGTGCCTTGTCTCCTGCAGGCCTTGGAGGCTTCAGCATTCCAGTAAATGAATTTTAGCTATGTAAAGATGGTTTCAAGTTCCCTTCAGCTCTCTAAGTGAGAGATTTCTCTTGCTGTCCATCACCCGCTCCCCACCATGAGGAGGAATCCTACACTTCACAGTGGAGTTTTCTCTCACTGCCTGCCCCAGTTCTTATTTCTGTTCAGAACTTTTCAGTCCCTCATGTGTTTGTAACTTGCAAACCTTCATTTTCTCAAAGAATAAGCTTTTATTAGGAAGAAAAGTGGCCTTGAGACTCTTCCTTTGCATATTTAACATGCACTCAGCTGCTGAGTGACACATTTTAAATCAGATGTAAGAAAAGCAGCCATGTGTTACCCTGTTGTAAGTGGGAAATTTCAGTAGTCTGGGATTTTCGGGGTTTTTTCTGTGACGATAAAAGAAGGAAATGATAGGAAATAAGGGATCCTAGGGATTTGTGATTTTCCAAGTGATTGGAAGAAAAACTATGACTGCTGGGTGCTTTACCTGCTGAAACAACAAGTTAAGTGTGGGAAATGTTGTGGCTTTATTTCCCCCCGTCCAAAGTTTAATTCTGCCTATAGGAGCAAAGTGAAATGTGTGGGGTGTGTGGAATTTGAGACTGGATTCTTTGCAGACCAAGGTGAGCTGAAGTTTACAGGACTAGTGAGTGTCAAGAGGATTCTGTTACTTGGTTGGATTTTGTTTCCAAAAAGCCAGGGAGGTGTGGAAGTTGACCTAAAGGCTTTTCCACATCTCTGGCATGTCTGTCAATATTTTAAGTCATGTCATGATTATTTCAGTGCTTTGTTTTCCAGTGAGTCTAATAACACAAAAAACCCAGACAAATTTGGGGTCCAGGGTGTCTCAGCTGAGATGACAAAAGAGGGAGGTTTTTCTCTATGTACTCTGGGATACATTTAAGAGTTATTTATTCATTTCATGTGGAGTAATTATTTTTAGTGTTTCAAAAAGCATAAAAGCCATCCACCATCCTGACTTGAGGCAGCAAGTAGCTGTTGCAGTCAGTGGAGGTTTCAGCTCTCTTTGTGGACAAACTTATAATAAAACTGGGATTTTCCCCCAGTAAAAGGTACAGAATAAAGCCTATAAAGTTTTTTCATAAAGCTGTGATCATTTACTCTCTTTCCAAATTTGACCTAAAAATATTTTTACACTATTGCAGCCTTCACCACGTAACTTTTTTTAGTACCACAGTGAGCAGTTTATCACTTGAATGGCAGGAATGGTCAGGTTTAATATTAAAATACTAAATGAAGTGTCACCCTCAGCCTTCCTTTTGAAGCTTATCATGAAAGCAGCATGAAAATAAGTTGTCAGCCTGTAACAGAAACATGCATTGATGACCTTCAAGCCTTTTCCAACCTAAAGGATTCTGATTCTGTGTGGAAATTAAATCTTGAGGGATGGGTGTCCGTGTTTTTCAGTTTATCTTGAGTAACTATTTCTGTCTGATGCTTCCTCAGCAAAGAGTAATTATGCAAGGAGGATTGAGGGAAGAGTGCTTTAAAATTTCAGCTGCTTTTGTTCACATCCTCTTAAGAGATTTTCTCCTGGTCACAGACCCTTACACAATATGTATGCAGAAAGTTCAAACATAATCTGTGAACTGGGGTGACCTTCCAGGTGTCTTCATTCAGGTCTGATCGTGGGCTGGATCCAGGAATTCACCTGGCTCACCTGGGAACAAAAAGCAGAAGGATAAAAAAAGACTCCCCATCCCTGGAGGTATTCAAGGGCAGGCTTGGAGCAACCTGGGATCATGGAGGGTCCCTGCCCATGGCAGGGGGTGGAATGGGATGGGCTTTAAAGGTCCTTCCACCCCACCCCACTCTGGGATCCTTCTTTGCTGCTTGTGCTGGGAGCTTTATCATTGGGCTGGGTGGGGTCACAGTTTGTGTTTTGGGTTGAACAGCACACGGGAGCTGCAGCAGAACTGGACAATTTTTCCCCTCTGCAGCACTGAGGTCCTTGTCCCCTTCTCCACACGATCTGCCTGCTGTGAACAATTAGGCCCCTGAGGCTGCCAATCTCTTCAGAGAAGCCACTTGCTATTTTTATCTGGTTCATATTTTTCAAATACGTAGGAAGGCTATATTTACTAAACAACCAAATTTGATCTTTGATGAATAAAAGGAGGATGTGTCCCAGACTAATCTGTGTGCTCTGTTCTCAGGAGCAGCTGGCTGAAATGGAAATGAGGAGCAGAGCAATGTGTCCTGTGAGGATGTACTTGGGTGCTTTCCTTGGAAGCATTCATGCCTTTTTGTTCAGGAGTTTTTGAAATTCCAGAAACTCACCATCATACATGCAAAAAATTTACACAGGGAGGTTTTGCAAGAATTCCAACGTGAGTTCAAAAAAGCCACATTAACCCTAAATTTGCATTTTGTGGTTCTTGGGCTGCCAGACCCGAGGAAGCTGAAATTTTCTGTGCTGGTTTCAAATCCTTGGTGCAGTTTTCACAAGCCCCCTCAGCGCTTCGGGGTAGGTGAAGGTTTTTTTGGCCTGTAAACCCACAGGCAGACGCTGCCTCATGCTCAGAAGGCGGTGATGACTTGGGACATGTGTTTCAAAATTACCTCTTTTCAGTTCTTTGTCTGCCTTTTTGCTGTAATAGCACCGAGTGATTATTTTTATTTGGCATTTCACGCTGACACCCAGATATAAAACAACACTTGTCTCTTTTTTGATCCTCTTAAAGCTCTGCTGCAATGGGCTCTCTTGGGCTTTTGGAGCCTTTCAGGCTCAGCATAAAAGAGGGTGTTTATGTATTCTGCCCTCTCCCCTCTGGAGCCCTTCCCTCTCCTCGCCCTCCCGGGACTG
This sequence comes from Pycnonotus jocosus, assembly GCA_013400435.1. Lineage (NCBI taxonomy): Eukaryota > Metazoa > Chordata > Aves > Passeriformes > Pycnonotidae > Pycnonotus > Pycnonotus jocosus. The sequence continues at coordinate 220,935 of VWYP01026921.1, read as the reverse complement.
CCTGTGTGGGTTAGAGAGTCCTTTGAAAAATTCCCCGTTCCAGCTGTCGGGTTGGGGACTGTTTAAAGTGTCACACAAATAAGGAGCTCTGTTAATTAAAGGAAAAACTCAAGTATTTGCTCTTTAGGAGGTGCTGAGGAAGCAGATTGCCAGAAATGGCTTCCCTTCGAGGTTGTGTGCCTCAAGAGTCTGTCCTAAAGGTGTTCTCTTAAACACCTTGCACCTTGAATGCCCAGAGATTTTTTGGGAAATAATGTCTGGAGCATTTGTGTCCTTCTCATAATGGGCTCGTCTGAAGGTTGTGTCTCAGGGAAAAACCTGTAAAGCAGATTTGTAACTTCTGCTACAACTTTAGGCTCTTAAAAAGTGCCTTCTCCCAAGTAGTGAGTGATGCTGCAGGAGGAAATGGCCTCAAGCTGTGCCCACGGGAGGTTTGGGTAGGATGTTAAGGACAAGTTTTTCACCAAAAGGCTTGTTGAGCATTGGAAGAGGTTGTTCAGGGCAGTGGTGGAATCAGTCACTGTCCCTGGAAGTGTTCAAGGACCATGGCACTGTGGCACTTGGGGACAGGGTTAGTGGTGGCCCTGGCAGTGCTGGGTTAGGGGTCACACTTGGTGATGAAGGAGGGCTTTTCCACCCTAAACAGCTCTGGGATTCCATGGGTTTGAGTCTCCAGGGCTCCTTGCTTTCTGCTGCTGTTGCTTTTGAAGGCAGCTTGGAGTGGCTCCTGCTGGACCTGCCTTTTGCTTCATTGCTCAAACACTGCTTCTGGATGTATTTCTAAATCACAGCCCACTGTTTCACTCTTTATCTCAAAGTCAGATTTGAATACTTTTCTTTGAATGTGTTCCTTGTTCAGCTTGTATTTAATTTCTTATTGTGAGGTTTGGGTGGGGTTTTTTTTCCCTCCTCTTCCACTGAATCTGTTGTTGGTTTGGGCAGTTGTATCAGAAAGCATTTTACTCACAGTATTTTGAATTTTCAGCAGGCTGTCACCAGGTGTTTGTGCCCATTTTAGGGAGGGCAGATTATGGTGTAATCACTGCTAAGGCCAGTTTTAGCTTCAGGGTTGCTATTTGTGATGTAAAACTGTAATGAAAGGACCGGTGTTACAGAAGCTGGCTGGGTATAAAAAGCAAAGGCATGTTTGAAAAGGCAAGAGGGGTAAGAAAAGGCCTGAGATGTGTGCATCAGTGCTTATAGGAGGTAATTTTTTGCACTTTGTGAGCTGTTTCAGGTTTGTTAGGGCACATTAAGATTTTGCAATTATGTTGGAAGCTTGTGAAGTCAGGCAGAATTTTGAGCAGATGAATTTTGTGTTAGATTGAGAGCTGGGATGGGTTTGTCTGAAAAATGAAATGCCAGGAGGAGCTGGAGGAAAAAAAATGATGATGTTTTAAATCATGGGGCTGACTTTCTAAGGAACTTCATTTGGAAAGTTTGGGCTGTAAATGCTGAAAACTGGAAAGGACTGGTGGTGGAAAAAGGTGGGAGTGTGCTAAAGTGGTATCATATCCTGCCTGAAGGAGCTGACTCGCTGGGGTTTTTTGGTCTCTGACTGCTTTGATAAAAATAAGCTTTTAAAATTAGACTTGTGTATATACAATTAGTGGGTGTGAGGTGTAAGTGACTCTCTGCACCTGCTGGCAGTAAAATAAACCAAGAAAAGGACAAAAGATGAAAAATGAGCTATTAGTAGAAATGGGAGCAGTGATTGAATTGTAGGTCCTTGTCTGCCTGTGGCTCCTGATATTGGGGAGGTTGGGTGGGGGTGAGGGCTCTGGGTGAGTGTCAGAGGAGGGGCTTCCCCACAGGTTCCTGGGGGTTGTTTTTGCTCCCCTTTCATCCATCAGGAATGCTCCTGAACTAGGAGAATGTACAACATGTTGAGCTTTGACTTGCTTGCTGCCACCACTTCTGTGCATTGATGCGCAGGGGGTGTGTGATAAGGGTGTGCTCCTGCTTCATGCTGGACTGAGGGGTCTCTCAGCCCAAGGTTTATCCCTGGAATTGGGGTGTAGAGCTCTGTATGTCTGCTCCCACTTGATATTCTTGCCTGTTTACCTGGGACCATAATAATTAATAACTGGAAAGATGGCAGAAGTATTTCCCTTGCCCTAAAATGGGATCAGCAGTTTATTTCTTAGTAAGAACTCACACCTCTTCTCCCTTCCTAGTCTATTTTCCTAAATAACCAGGGTTCACATGCTTGTTTTTCTGACTGGATGTTTTCTAGGCAGATTTTGGTCCTTATCTCCCATGGGATGCCCTTTCCAGATCAACATAGGCTGAGGCTGGTGAGGTGACACGGGCTAGGACAAGCTTGTCCCCTACTCTGCAGGAATTCCCAGCTGCTTTTAGAGGTTTTTGCCATCCTGTACCATCTTTCCACAGCTGTTTTGTCCCCTTGATGCTGCCTTTATTTTTCCCCTCTCTTTCTTGAACTCATTATGGTCATGGTGAAGTACAATCCAATTTTCTCCCATAATTGCAGTCCCTCCTGCTTCATTATCTAGAAACTAAATAGCATGTTACTTCCATCTTCTAGGTTATTAATAAACTGGGTGCAGGAGAGTTGAAACTGCTGCAGAAACTTGGATTAGCATCGTGCTGCTTCTTTCAGATGAGTTATTTGATGGGGACAGAGTGTGCTTTACCTCTACGTCTGCACTCACAGTACAGTGATTTTTTTCAGACTGGCCCTTTCTAATTGGCTTAGCCCAGTCTGCACTGGCTGTCAGGAGCTTTGCAGTGAAAGTACAACATGCACTGCTCTGCTCCTGGCTCTGGGTAATGAGGGAATCTTAATTGCTCAGAGGCCAGCTCTGGTTTGTTGCCATTTATCTTGGTGGTTAATCAATCACCTTCCTCTCCTTCTGCTGGAGATAAAACATTGGATGTAGCTCAGCTGGTTTATCATGGGATCCCAGCATGGTTTGGCTTGGGAGGGACCTTAAAACTCATTTCCTTCTACCCCCTGCCATGGGCAGGGACACCTTCCACTGTCCCAGGCTGCTCCAAGCCCCAGTGTCCAACCTGGACATTTCCAGGGATCCAGGGGCAGCCACAGCTGCTCTGGGCACCCTGTGCCAGGGCCTGCCCACGCTCCCAGTTTTTTCCCACTATCCTATACAACTCTGGAGATTCTACTGAGGTAATTTTTGTATATTTTTGAAGTGTAAGCTTTTTTTCATGAATGCTTAAAAACTTAAAATTCCATTGATCTCCCTTCAAATCACTGCCAGGTTTTGGGATCCCATTACATCTGCCCTTCTGGAGAGACACTGCAAATATATCAGTGACTGCATCTCAAAATGAAGTTGTTAAATGTCATTGCAGCTGCTGCTAAAATTCCAGCAGTGATCCCTCTTTCCATGAAGTTGCAAGATCCCATATGAGTGCTTACTTGCCAGTTTTTAGGTAAAGGTCAGATTATATGATGCAATATTGCATTTATATGCGGTGCCTGTGGGGGTACCTTGCTTTAATGGGGTATGGCTTGATACTTCCAGGAGACCTCTCCACGTATTTCCTGAACTGTATCCCACACCTGTTGAGAGAAGCAGATGGTGGGGATTGAAAAACTCAGTCTAGGCTGCTTTTGTTGGCTTTTAGGGTTTGTTTTACCCAGGTAATCTGTTGGGAAGGGGGTCCAGGACTCCTTTTGCAGCTGCAGTCTCGTGTGGCAGCGATGGTTCCTTGGCCTTTGATCCTCGACCCAGCTCAGCCCTTCACGGTTTCTGAATTGTTGTTTAGCACAGTGGTTGTATTCAGGAAATACCCAAAATCATAGAATCGTGGAACATGCTGAGCTGGAAGGATCATTGATCCAACACAGACACCCCAAGAACCCCATGCTGTGCATCCCTGGGACCATTGTCCAAACACCCCTGCAACTTTGGCAGGTTTGGGGCCATGACCATTCCCTGGGGAGCCTGGGCAGTGCCCAGCACCCTCTGGGAGAAGAACCTTTTCCTTTTCTTTCTTTTTTTTTTTTTTTATTGTGTGGAAATGCAGTGAAAAACATTTTAAAACAAGTTTATTTAAATAAAAAATGGGAATAGAGAACCAGAAGACCACGATTTGGCCATCTGTTTGAACAAAGAATTTCTGAATGTGTTTCCCTGAAGAGGTGCCAGGTTCTTGGCACTATTTTCTATCTTACGAAGGGAAAAAAAAAAAAGGGGAGAGAACATGCATGTGTGAGACAACTGGCTGCTGTTGTCAAAATGCACATGTCACTGGGAATATGAAATACAGCCTTGTAGAGCTGCCTCAGTCCTTCCTTCCGTCTTGCCGTGCCACAGCAGACGTTCAGCTGCTGCCTGCGCTTGTGGTGTGGCCAGCCCCTCAAATTTATCCTTCTCACATGGCTAAATAACTTCATCCCCGTGGCAATTTGCTTGAATGCAGAGCCTGGTGAGCGCCGAGGAGCCCGGGGACAGAGCAGGAAAATCAGCGGCTGCTCCGCTGAGCAATTACGCACTGGAACAGCTCTCAGCGAGAGGAGGGGGTGGCCAGGCTGTCAGAGCGTGGATTAAAGCCTTCATCCATGGAACTCGCCAAGCAGCATCCAGCTTCTGTAACAGAGAGCACCTCTGATTACAAACCCGTGCAGGGTTTCAAATTAACACCAATTTTTGCTGATTCCAAGTGCTCACCTTCGGAGCGTCGTGCACGAAAACGAGATCAGGGAGCTGTTGTTGATCCCTCCTATTGTGATTTGTGCTGGATCTTCAGCCAGGGTTGTAAATTGCTGATGCACAGAATTTATTCAGCTTTGTGTTGATCAAAGCTGTGTATTTATTTGGGGCATTTTACAGCAGGAGTGTGGCCAGATGCACCTGAGAGAGAGAGCTGGGGTGGTTTGTGGGCTGCTCCACTCTGTGCCGGGTGGGTTTGGGCACAGGAGCAGCATTTGTCACAGAAACGCTGTGCACATCTGAAAATGAGCCTATGTGAGTGGATCCTGTTCTAGTAAAAACGGGAATGATTGCCTCCAAGTGGCTGTGGTGCCCTGTCCTTGGGCTGCCAGTCATCCCCTCCCCATGGCCTCCCCTGGCAGGTACATCTGGGAGCTGAGAAACCCCCTCATTAAAAACCTCAGTGTGTCATAATCCTGATGGGACCAGAGCAAAGCCAGCCACCTCCCCTGGGAGTCGTGCTGTGGGGTTGGAGCTTGTTCTTTATATTAAGAAGGTCATTTCTTTGTTCTCAGTGCCGTTGGTTTAGACAGTAATTCCTGGCTCCATCACATATACAGATATTTAGGAAAATAGAAGGTGTTTTGTAGCTCTGGGAGAGTGTTTGGCTTCCTCATGGGGTTGATGTAGTCCAATATTTGAACTGGCTGATCTCTCTAATTTCTCTTTGCCTGTGGTGCTTTACAAACTCCAAGATGTGTCTTTTAAAAAACAATGAAGGCAGTGCTGTCCAAGCTGAGCTGTCCCAAAATTGCTGCCCTTGCCTAAACTGCTCACGGGTCTCATCAAGGCTCATCAAATCAAAGGCAGAAGCAGTTCATTGTTTGCCTTAATCCCACAGCCACAGCTACCTGCAGGGTACAGCCTTGCTCTCTGTATTCATCACTGTTTATGCTTTTGTTTGTGTCAGTTCTTGAGGTAGGTTTTCCTAATCTCTGTCCTGTGCAGCACCTAATTTTGTGGTGTGCTCATGAAAAGGGCTCCTTAATGGCGTAGAAACACGAGTTATTAGGGATGAATCCTGCTGTGAGCTGAGATTTGCATAAAATAATTCTTACTCGAGGGATGAGTGTGAGTTTGCTGTTCTATTTCTGAGCCTTCAGATTTGTTTTGAAATATTTAGTACAGCTTGGAAATGCAGGGCATTCTTTGAAACAGTTTGGTTGGAGGGGGGTGTTAAATTCAAACTATTTGTCATGAAATCCTTAAATCCAAACAAAAATCAGGGATTGTGAGGATGTGCCTATTCCAGCTAATGAGCACATCCTGCTTTCAAGGGTGAAGAAGCCACTTGAGCAGATTTGAGCTGACTCTGCCTGTTGGCTGCAGCAGGGTGACAGCCCTAGCTGAAGTGGGACAGCACGTCAGGATCTGAATTAATACTATAAATATGATGGTATTTAAATGTAGGAAATAACAGTAATTGCACTGAGCTCCACGCTCAGTGTTTTTGGGGAAGGCAAGGAGCAGGTTCCCAAGGTGATCATTTGGTGTGGATTCACATAGGAAAAGAGCTGCTGGCTAACTTGCACTGTATTTATTGAATTTAGTACCCTTTTCCAGGCTGCTTTCAGCAGTTAAATAATGAAGAGTAAATCTCTTAGGGCTTACGTTTGTGAGCTGGGTATGTACACTCAAATATTTTTTTATTTTTCAATTCTCTACTTAAGCTCTTTATTCCACCCTGCCTGTGCCTTCTTTGTGCCTCTGAGGAGTGTTTGAAGGTGCAGTGAGGCTGGCAAGGCATCCTGTTGGCCATGGGAATAATGAGTTGGCTCCAACACGCATTCGGTGTGTGCGATCTTATAATTAGCTGGGGGAACAACTTTCAGTGTTTAGAAAAAAAGGAAATAGGAAATGGCAATTAGGCAGAACTTTCCCTCTCTGATCACGCCTATACTGCATTTCCATTGTTACTTACAGCTTTAAAACTCCTCTCTGGAGGGCTCTATATTAAGTAATTCATCTTAGTTACCACTTCATTGGAAAGCGCATGCAATTAATCGACAAAGTATGGAAATAATGGCCTGATTAATAGAAATCCAGTTCCTGAGAGCTGAGACTGGTTTCCTTGACAAGTTTCACACTTGTTTGGGATTGTTCTTTTCAGGTTCAGTAATGATATATATTTATCTGCCACTTGATCTGCAAAGGCAGGATTGAAAATCCACTTTGTGAGTGAGATAATGAAAATCCATATGTAGCTCTTCTGCTCCTTCTGTGCCACTGAACAACCAGAAATGTGATAGTTTTAATTGTTGCATGTTTAATACTGCTAATAGGATTGCTTTATAAAGAAAAGATTAAAAAAAAACCCAAACAAAAAACCCCAGCACAAACCCACAAAACCTCCCGTTCTTACATCTTCTGTTAAACATAAAATGTGTTTAAACACGCTTGAATGTTGCACAGAGCTGAGCTGTGGAGTAACCTTGGTTTGAAAGCTGCTGTTGTGGTTGGGCTGGGGGGGAATGGTGGGTCTAAGCCAGCGTGGGCTTGCCCTAAGGCAGCAATTTTTGTGCAGATTGTTGTGTTTTGAGGATCAGCATTAGCCTGACTTATTTGCTTAGGGAGCTTCTTTGGAGAGCAGATTGGAGGTGTTGGCTCTCAGCATGTGTTTCAATGCATTGGTTCTGGAAGAATGACAAGTTTTGAAGCTGGGAAATAGGGTGCACATCTGAACTAATTCCAGTTTAAAAAACGGGGTGAAGAGCAAAGTTTAGGGTGTGTTAGGGGATGTGTTTTATCTCAGTGTGGGAAGCTCAGCTGCAGGATGCAGGCCTTGGGGGCTTTGGGGCTTAGGTGGGGAGATAAGAGCGGGTTTGCTCCAGGAGAGGAGCCTAAATGCCTCCCCAGTGCTTAGGCCAAGTTTGCTTATCTTGGCTTAGGCTCTGTCACACTAGAAACCATAAATGGGATTTGTCATTTTTGAGAGAGGCAGCAGAGTGCCCAAAATTTGCTTTTCGCCCCAAAAGAAGCAAACTCAGCCGTGCCCTGGGGTGGTGGCTGAGTCCCTGTGAGCCAGGGGACAGGAGGTGACAGAGCAGCTGCTCCAGCTGCTGGGCTTGGAGCCTCCTTGGTGGTCACAGGCTCCCCTTGTTCTGCATTCCCTGGAAAGGCAGGATCAGGAACAGGACATGGCTGGAGGCTGTGACTCCACTGTCTTTATCCAGGTGTGCAGAGCAGGTCTGGGGTTCATCCTGAGTCAGCAGCACAGGGTTCTCTGTTAGTTAGCACATCTCTCGAGGTAGCACCATTGTAGCTGTTTTGTCTAACATGTGTCTGGTACCTTCCCCTAACTGTGGTGTGTGAGTGTAGAACTCTCATTCCCATAACATCCCACATGTGCTCTGAGAACTGGCTTCCCTTGAGGAAATGCTCATTGACACAAGAAACTGATTAACGTGGCGAGACACAACGTTGTTTGTGTGCAATTTGCCTTTCTTAGAGACACTTATCTCACAATTCTTTAAATTAGATGATACATATGGGGTTTTACCTGTATGTATCAACCCAAGGACACCTAACGTGGGTTGGAATGCAATTGCTGGCTTTTCCCATATTATCCTTGTTCTTTATATAAATTATATATATATATAAATAAGGCAAGTACATGCCTTAACTTCAAGTGATTGCCATGAGTGTGCATATAACCTTCAGCCCCATTCCAGTGGTTGGTTGATTTGCAAGAGGCCTTTCCTTTCCCCAAGAGAAGCCTTTTCCTGTCCTGTGTTCTGTCCTGTGCTGTCTGTAACGAGCTGCTTTGTGTGGCAGGTGGGAGATTCAAGAAGGAGATCGTGGTCGATGGACAGAGCTACCTGCTGCTGATCAGAGATGAAGGGGGCCCTCCGGAGGCACAGGTGAGCACAAAGCCTCGCTTTCCTCCTTTCTCCAAACTTCCTTGGGAAGAGCTTTCTTCTGTCCTGGATCCTTCTTGTTCTGCTGGGAGAATTCCAGCATCGCCCTCAGGTGAAAAAGATTTTGTCCAGCAAATGGTTGGGGTTTCAGTTACGATGGCTGGATGAGTGTGCCTAGCAAATATTTGGGATTCTGACTGAGACCGTGCAAGCAAGGATATACAGTTCATTTAGACTAAATTCCCAAGCACTGTGCTTCCCCTGGTGACACATCAGGATTTCACAGATTCATGGAACGGTTTGGGTGGGAAGGGACCTTAAAGCTCATCTCACCCCGACCTCTTGCCATGGGCATGGACACCTTCCATGATCCCAGGGTGCTCCAATGTCCAGCCTGGCCTGGGACACTGCCAGGGATCCAGGGGCAGCCACAGCTTCTCTGGGCACCCTGTGCTAGGGCCTGCTCACCCTCCCAGGGAGCAATTCCTTCCCACTATCCCATTTAACCCTGCCCTGTGGCAGTGGGAAGCCATTCCCTGTGTCCTGTCCTGCTCCATCCCTTGTCCCAAGTCCCTCTCCAGCTCTCTGGAAGGGGCTCTGGGGCCTTTTCTTCTCCAAGTTGAACACTCCCAGCTCTCCCAGCCTGTCCCAGCCATTGGCTGTGGAGAAGACACTCGAGGGTTTGTGTGCTTGACCCTTACTCTATTTGGAGTGAGGGCTTGCTTGTGTGCTGCTTGAATCAGCTCAGACCCAGCCACCCTTTCTGCAGGCAGCACCCCTGTGTTGGGCACCCTCCTCCTCACCTGGGCACTGCAGGGTTTCCTGAGTGCTGGCTGCTGCTGGCCCTGCTTGGCTGGGCTCCGAGGGAGGGCTCAGCTCCCAAACAAGCGGTGATTTAGCATCAGGAGCTGCGCTGTGGCCAGGCAGCTGAGGGGGAGTGCTGCCAGCGGCAGCAGCAGCAGCTTGGGTCTCAATGCACCAGCACAGCTCCACAGGCTGAAAGCGTGGGGGAAGGTGCCAGCACAAAGGGGAAGAGAAAAGATGGGGAGGAAATGGGGGCTGAGAGGGACATCCTGGAAGGAAGTCACAGGACAAAATAAACGGTTGGCACATCTGCAGCCGTGTCAGCAGGAGCAACAAGGAAAGCTCTGTCTGGGGCTGGGAGGGACTTGGCTGAGGCACCCCCTGGTTTCCAGCCTCTGATGCCTAGAGAACATTCACTCATCTAAAACTGTAAATAGTGGAGGTGTAGAGGTACAGGCAGCATCTGAGATGGCTTTGTGCCTGAGGAGCTGGGCCTGCAGAGCTCACTGGAGCTCTGTGATGAACAGCACGGGCTGTGCTCCTGGTACATGCCAGGTAAATCTGGGGCTTTGATTGCTCTTTTCCAGTGGAAGGTGTCCCTGCCCATGGCAGGGGGTTGGAATGAGATGAGCTTTAAGGTTCCTTCCAACCCAAACCATTCTGGGATTCTGTGGTGGCTGAGATTTGTTCTCCATCTTCATGATTTGCTGAAGAGGCTTGAGGTGTCAGTGCTGCCTCACCTTTCAGCACAAGGATTTCCTGTAAATTCTCTTTGGAGTTTTTTGGGTTTAATTTCAAGTTACATCTCTATTAAAAACCTTTAATCTGTTTAATTCCTGCAATTAAAAGTTTGCTTGTATGTTCATGAATAATTGGGATTGAGTTCCAACTGCAGTAAGAAGAGAGCTGGCACTGGGTCATGGGTATTCCCCAGGTTACTGTCCCTTTCTTTTTTGGCAGAATTGGTGAAAAAGCAAACTTCCCTGAAGACTCTTCTTGTGAGTCTATGATCTGTGCTTTCTTTGCCCAAGATAAAATGGTTCAAAGATGAAAATAATTCAGTTTCCTACTGTAAAACCAAATTACCCCAGTGACTGACTGTCCTAGGGTGACTTTATGATGCTTGTATTCCCAGTCCTCCCAAATTTGCCCTAAATCAGGACACTGACCTACAATGCAGACAACTTTTTAAATTAAAAACTTTTTTTTATAATTTGGTTTTGGGCTTGCCTTGAACTAACAGCTCTGCTCACTCACAGTAGTAAGTCTCAGAATGGATTTTTATACCATCAGCTGATGCATTCTTGTTTCAAGCCATTCCCTGCGCAGTACTCTGGATGAGATATCCAGGGTCTCCAGACCTTGTGTTTCCCGAAATTCTTTATGTTTTCTGTACCACGGGTCTGATATCCACAGAGATTAAGCTGCGTTTCAGTATGAAAAGAGAAACAAGGAATTGCTGGCAATGTTTTGTGTCTGCACTGGAACTGCACTGTGTAAATCCATGGAGTGTTTTAAAATAACCTTTATTAGAAGGCTGCTGTACACACTGCTCAGACATTCAGAGCGTTTGGAGAGGCTGCTGGCTTCCAAATGGATGCCTTAAGGACACTGCAGTTGTTGGGAAGAGTCCTTGGCATGATGCTGCCAAGCCCAGTCACCAAAAACCATTTTATAATGAGACCCAAGGCCACATCTCCCAAATAATGATGCTGTCTCCAGTTCCTCTGGTTTGAACAGTTTAACAGTGTGGTGGTTGACCTTATTCTGGCAGTGACTCTGCTGTGGGTTAACCAGTCCTGTCCTTCCCCTCTGGTGGATTGTCCTCCTGACTGTCTTGAAAACCTCAAAACAATTTTTTGTCTATTTTTACACCACAACAGCCCGGGCAGTGTTTGGTTTCAATACAATCATCATGAATATGCAGAGCCTTTCCCCAGTGAACCTCTGTGTTCAGTGTGTCTCCTGGCACGTTGTAGTAATAATGTAACAAAGAGCATGAAAATCCCCTGGCTGAAGCTTGTTTCCATGGCTCTAAATTTGGGTAGGAATGGAGTCACTTAGGGAAAAATAAAGGCAGTGAGGTAAGCTGGAGTTCTTTTTTGATGTCCTGTTTACATTCACTGTGAAGTTAAATGTCTTTAAAACATCTTAATTCACTTGTGAGCTAAAAGCTCATCACTTGCATGGTCAGTGAGGAGCACCTTGGCGTGGCCTGTGCACCTGCACCTCCTTCAGCAGGTTCCTGATGCCAAGAGGGAGCAGTTTGCTCTGCCGCTGAAAGCAGAAGGAGGCCCTTGGTGCTCAGCTGAGAGTGTCTGTGTGGCGAGGAGCTGGCAGTCTCACATGAATGCTTTTGGACGTGGATTAAGGTGTGAGAACTGACCAGGTGTTACCAGCAATGTCAGCATGCGTGCATGCAGATTGCAGCACTGCAGAGCAGTGCTGCTCATTCCAAATGCACACATGCAGCAGTCTCAGCCTGCTGTGTTTCCTGGGAATCAAACCCAGTGTGCACTGATGGTCCTGGGCTGGTGGTTACACCCCCCAGTGAAGAAGAGGTGCTCTTGTGGAGAATCTCTTGTGTATCCCAGATCCCTGTGGCTTGCAGGGTGATGAAATTCATCATTTTAGCAGTTTATCTCCCTGCTGAGGCCGTGGTTGGCTGTGAGTTTTTCTGGTGTGTATTTCCTTTGCAGGAAGGTAAGAACAAGGTCTCTCTCTTGCTTTTCCTTCCTTCCCCCTCCTGGCTGCTGCTCTCACAGCTGTCCTTTCCCGTTTCTCTCTGCAGTTTGCCATGTGGGTGGATGCTGTTATCTTTGTGTTCAGCTTGGAGGATGAAGTCAGCTTCCAGACCGTCTACCACTACTACAGCCGCATGGCCAACTATCGCAACACCAGCGAGATCCCCATGGTCCTGGTGGGCACGCAGGGTGAGTGCAGCCCTCCTTCCCACAGGGGCTTTGGGACCATGGTGACTCTGCCAAGCTGGCAAAGCCATGCCCTGCCTTTCCGCTGTGCTACAGGGCTGTGGCATTGCAGGGACCGTGTCTGAGGGGAGAGAAAAACGTCCTGGCAGCTCTCCTGAACTTCAGCAGTGAAGAAAGAGGGGAAATTTGGGTTAGATATGTACAAGAAATTCTTCCCTGTGAGGGTGGGCAGGCTCTGGCACAGGGTGCCCAGAGCAGCTGTGGCTGCCCCTGGATCCCTGGCAGTGTCCCAGGCCAGGTTGGACCCTGGGGCTTGGAGCAGCCTGGGACAGTGGAAGGTGTCCCTGCCATGGCAAGGGGTGCAGCACAATGAGCTTTAAGGTCCCTTCCAACTCAGACCATTCCAGGATTCTGTGACTTCCTCGTGAAGGAAATTTTAAATACTACTTTCAGTGTATGCTGGTCACAGTGGTTTTGTTGCTCAGCTGGGAGTGCCCTCGTTGAATTTGGGCAGGTCAATCAGTTGTGTGGGGAAGTTCTGCAGCCAGACCAGTTTCCATGTGCTTGGCAGTCTGGAAGGGTTCAACAGCCTGGCATTGCTGAGGGGCAAAAGGATGAGAGGTGGAAAACCTCCAGCAGCATGGCAGGAAGCAGAAGTGAACCCTGGCCTCAGGCTGTGCCTCTGGGAGACCTCTGTAAATCAAGTGGAAATGCAGCTTTTTGCCACCTGAGCCAACCTCTCTGCCCACTTTTTCCTTCTGAAATAGCAGCTGTCCTGAAGGGAAATGTGGCAAGGGAAAGATACCCAAAATATTCCTGTTTCTTTGGCATTTGAGTGGTCTTTTGAGTATTCTCTGCCTTGTTGTGCCAGCATATCCCAGTAATATTTCACCAGTTTCCCATACTGTGATTGGTTTGCTGCATTGATAGAGTTGAGGCTGTTCTGTTCCTGACCATACAGAACTATGGAATCTTTAACATTGGGAAAAATCCTTTAAAATCATCAAACCCAACTGTTCCCTCAGCACTGCCAATGCCAGCACTAAACCATGTCCCCAGGTGCTGCATCCACATGATTTTTATGTCCTTCCAGGGGTGGTGACTCCAGCACTGTCCTGGGCAGCTGTGCCAGGGCTGGACAACCCTTTGGGCACAATTTGAGGCCATTTCTCCTCATCCTGTCCCCTGTTCCTTGGGTACAGAGCCCACCTGGCTGCACCTTCCTGTCATGGAGTTGTGCAGAGCCAGAAGGTCCCCCCTGAGCCTTTCTCCAGGCTGAGCCCCCCCAGCTGCTCCTCACTCCTCTTAAGTTCCTTCCCACTGGAACATCTTCCAAGAGTATCACCAGGTTGGTGTTCTGTGTTAGAGGCAGAACACAGGTGGTGTGAATTGTTCTCGGTTCAACTTTGGGCATCCTCATTTTTAGTGTGTCCCAGTGGTTCTGGTGGTGTTGAAGCTTTTTGCTGTTTTTCCAGCCATGAGGTCAGGGAGCAGTTGGCCTTCCCCTGCCTCCTGCCTGGGGATGACAGCACAGAGGGGATGTGTGGGCAGCAGGGAAGGAGGAATCACAGCCTAGTTAGAGGGAGGAAACAGATGACAAGAAGGAAAAGGGGAAGTAGGAACAGAAAAAGTCTTAGGACAGCAGAAACTCCACCAAAAAGCAGAAAGGAGCTGCTTTGGAGGGGCACATTTTGGGCTTGAAGCTGGAGTTGAAAAGATGAAGGGGAAACATTTCTCCAACTTTTTTTTTTTTTTTTTCTTTGTGCCCTTCTGACACTGGCCTATGGTTTTCCATCTCCTTCCTGTTACTTCCAGAAAAAGAAAAGTTGATTTTTCTGTTGCAGCACTGATGCAAAGAGGAATTTTTGAAAAGATTAAAATAATGCTAATTCTAGGAGTAAGCATCAGGAAAAAACATGGCTTTTTGTCTGTGTTTGACAGTGAAATAAAATATATGAAATACACCTGTTAAAATACGTATTTGAAATATACCTTTCATATCACAGAATCCCAGAATGGTTTGGGATGGAGAGCACCTTAAAGAACATCTAATTCCAGCTCCATGCCGTGGGCAGGGACACCTTCCACTAGCCCTGGTTGCTTCATGCCCCATCTAACCTGGACTCCTTGGTTTTGTGAGGTATTCTTGGAATAAGATGTGAAATGAAACCTTTCCCAGAATATTAACACTGGCCCAGCCCTTCCAGGTGTTCTCCCCTGACTTCCAGAGCCCACTCAGTGCCCCAGCCTGAGCCACCCGGGAGCAAGGAGGCAAACTCAGGGAAGCCGTGCTCTTCTGGAGCTGAGCCCTGTCGGTTCCTGTGTGTCTGAATGTTAGCAGCGCCCTCTGCTGATAAAAACCAGGCTCCTACTGATCCCACTTTCTGCTTCATTTTCGTTCATCGCATCAGAGCCTCAAACACAGTGTTCCAAGAGGCATTCATTCCATGTTTAGGTGATGCTCTTTTCCCCAAGAACGAATTTGGCTGCTGTGAGCGGTTGCAGATTTTCAGTAAGACTTTCTGGGCAGCTGTAAATGCTGAAATTAGTGCGTGTTGTAGAATCCCAGAACGGTTTGGGCTGAAAGGGGCCTTGGAGATCATCCAGTGCCACCCCCTGCCGTGGGCAGAGACACCTTTCACTATCCCAGGTTGCTCCAAGCCCAGTCCAGCCTGGCCTTGGACACTTCCAGGGATGGGGAGAGAGAATAACACTGTACTACTGGGGAAAACAAGTTCCTTTCCAAGATCTGTTAATAAGATTATCACTTCAAATAATATCACCTTTGTACACAGAGCTCATCACTACGATGGAGTAGCAAGAAAGAAGCTTCTCCTTCATCTGTTCTGGTGTAAGATTTTTTTCAGCTCCTCTGGATAAGCTCTAGAAACTGAAATTTCTGATTTTCAGCTTTCATGAAAAGAAGCTCTTTGAGAGAATTACCAAGTGTGATTGTTTAGAAAAATACAATTTTTATCAGCTTTGCAGTATGTTCCCACAACATCTCTGGGTGTCTTTACAGCAGAGTCAGGGAAGATAAGTCCTATTTCTTGAAAATACATCATGTTTAATATTTCACACTCCATAGTCACTGATAGTTACAGAGGCCTAGAAACCATTTGACATGTTTGTACTAATCACCTACTTGTTTTCTTAAATATATTTTACATCAGAGCTCATGTTCTTTTAGTGATTGTGTATTTGTTTTTTCTTTTTTTGGCAACAACTGAGCTCAATATATGTATTTAAGGAAAGCAAAAAGCATTGGAGGTTTTCCCCCTGGCTTTTAGGATCGGTGTACTGGTAATTTTAATAAGGAAATGTAAATCAGAGTGATGTGCACCCTGTTCCATGGTTTGTGTTTAAAGTCACTGCTTGGGTATTGGTCAATATGAGAGGAGCTGGCGTGAAGTTGCACCGGGGAGGTTCAGGTTGGGTATCAGGGAAAATTTCCTCACAGAAAGGGTTGTGAGGCACTGGAACCATCCCTGGAAGTGCTCAAAAACCATATGGATGTGGCACTTGAGGACATGGGCTAGTGGTGACCGTGGGTTGGCGTTAACACTCAGTGATCTCAGAGGTCTTTACCAATTTCCATGACCCTCCTGTGACTCTGTGAATCCCAAGCTGGTGTTCCCAGGTGACCTCTAATGGGTGTTTTCCCCCTGTTGCTATGCAGATGCCATCAGCTCCACCAACCCCCGTGTCATCGATGATGCCAGGGCCAGGAAGTTGTCCAATGACCTCAAGAGGTGCACTTACTACGAGACCTGTGCCACCTACGGGCTCAACGTGGAGAGAGTCTTCCATGACGGTACAGCTGCCCTTTCTCATCCAGCACATCCCTCCATCCACAGCTCTCCTTCCTTAGTAACGACCCACCTGGGATAGCTCTGATATTTGCCTGCTCAGTTAAGGAAAAGGCTGAGGTTTTGGCATTTTTGTTGTGTTGTCTAAGACGGCTCCTTAACTTGAATGCGCCACGCATGCACTGGTGTGTTCACCACCAGCACCTTTAGTGTCAAGCATCTTAAGCTGGTTTTAGTCCTGATTTGATTTTCAGTTTTCTTTGGTGCTTGCTTTATTTTAGCAAAGCTTTCTCTGGTTTGGTTTTAGCACTTGTGGAGAGGCTGAGGGGCTCTTTGTGCAGAGTAGCTGAAAATGCCATGTTTGAGTACCGTAGAGTTCATGGGGTGTTAAAAATTGAGGCGTAGGTTGGATGTTGGGAAGAAATTGTTCCCTGTGAGGATGGGGAGGCCCTGGCACAGCCGTGGCCGCCCCTGGATCCCTGGCAGTGTCCCAGGCCAGGTTGGACACTGGGGCTTGGAGCAGCCTGGGACAGTGGAAGGTGTCCCTGCCCATGGCAGGAGGTGGACAAGGGTAAGCTTTAAGCTCCTTTCCAACCCAAACCATTCTGGGACTCTTTGAGAGTCTTGTGTAGGGATTTTGATCCTTGTGGGTCCCTCCCGGATCAGGATATTCTGTGATTCCATCCATGATCCTGGAGTTGTATGAGATGGGATCTGTGCCCCCTCTAGTGGAATTTCAGCCACGTGTCCTGGGTCCTGGCTGGCTTCTCCTCTCACCAGGCTCCTCTCATGGCTGAATGTGTCAGCCCCTCATCCCAGCAGTTTTCTGTGTCTAAAAACCTTCTTAATGAAATTTTAACGTTTCTCAGAGCTCCTCAGTTCTGGGGTTTTTGTTGCCGGCTTCTCGTTGCAAAGTCCTGCTCTGCCCGTGCTTACGTGAGGCAGTGTCACATCACCACCTTGCCATGGGCTGTGAAAAGATGCTTTAAATTTTAAAAAAAAAAAAAAGGGAAAAATTTCCAAATTTTACATGGAGTAAAAAGGCAATACATCCTAATGTTTACATTGGAGAAAAAATAAAATTGTTGTAATTTTTACACAGGGAAAAAAGAGGCAAAACATTGTATGTTTTATGTGGAAAATACTGACATGCACCCGTTTTTTTTACCCATGCTGTTGGTCAGATTTCTGAGAAGAGCACTTGCATCTTGTTGCTTTGCTCCCTGTTCTCTCGAACTAGTTGCAAAAATTACTGTTTTGACTGCCTAGATTTTCTGTATTGTTTGGGAGTTTCAAAGAGCCATTAGGGGGGTTTGTTAGCTCATTTATTTTTGACTGTTGGCTATAGTTAGATTGTTAATTATATATTCCAAGTCCTGGTGTTTGTGGCTCTGTCTACAGTTTCTTTCTTGGGGTTTTTTTTCCCTTTCTCAGAGATTTTGAGAGAAGTCTCTTGGCACAAAGCTAGTGTGATAAACTTGTAAGCTTTAGGAGGCTCATTTTTCTCTCTTTGGTCATAAGAAAGAGTTGACAGGGATCATGTGTTTTAAGAAATATCAGGGTGTTGTTTTACCCCCGTGGCAGCCAACCAACTCTTTAATATTTGCCAGCTAATAGGATTAGAAATGCTTCTGTATGAATGGTTTATACTTGCCAGACACGTCTGGGACCAAATCCAATTCCTGATAATTTTTGCTGTTTATTTCAGCAGGAAACAAAGCAACTTCTTAACCCTGTTAAATGAGGGGGTGTGAATGAGCACTGCAAGCTGTTAATAGGGAGCACTTGATTAAATATCCCTTGGTTTGAGCTGCTCTGGGGCGTTCGGGTTCAGCATAGCTTTAATGCTTTTTAGTGGCTTCTTCAGAGGGTTCACATTAGTTGGGCAGCCTGGGATAGTGGAAAGTGTCCCTGCCCTGGCAGGGAAAAAAATGAGCTTTAAGGTCCCTTCCAATCTAAACCATTCTGGGATCCTCTGATAATAAAAAAAAACCCAACAAATTTCCACCTGAGGATATTCCAGCCCCCACAGCCTTTTCTTCCGCACACAATTAGTGGGTTTTGATACCAGTTCTGGATTAGGCTGCTGTGTTGGCAAGCTTTTTTTAAAACCTGTTTTCTTGTTTCTGTGTTGTGCCTTGCTGTGATGTAGGGCTGCCTTTTGGAGGAAGAAATTGGAGATGGCATCAACTCCTTCATAACACACACTTTAAAAATTAAATTTCTAATTTGTCGCCTGCAAGCAGCTACTGAAGTTAGTGGTCACCTGTTACGATTCTTCTGTGATAACTCATTTCCCATTTTCTCCACAGCTGAGTGGTAAAATAGTTTAACTTGAATGATTATTGTTATTATAAAAATGCTACTTTATTCTCGAGTTAAATCCAAATACCTCGTTTCCAACGCTTCATTGCAGCTGATAAGATCACTATTGATTGTAACACAGATGGAATCACAGAATCACTTGGGTTGGAAAAGACCCTTAAGATCATCAAGTCCATTAATTCATATTTTGTAAGAGGAATGCTGAGTAAAGGGAAAGCCAAAATCCTCCTTCACATTCTGCTGTGTTAGAGGCTGTTTTTCAGCCTTTGGTCATGTCCCACTGAGGGTTAACGTCACGTATTGTTGGGAGTTAAAACCTGAATTTCAGGCTGAAATAAAAAAAGAGAAGTTCTATGTTTCAAGGGTTTAGCTTAGTAATGTGCCCAATGATGGAGGATAATAAATCCTTTATTATTTTTTGGTATTTTGAGTAGTTGAACAAGGGAATTGTATTTTGAAAATTAGATAAATGCTATTAAGATCCATTTTGCTTCATATTCCCAATTAAGAATTAGAGACCTTTTTTGCCTCCTGCTTATCAGAATGGATTCTATCAATGACATTGGAAATGATTATATTAATACTTCTTGTCAGCACAGTATTGTAATGACTGTGTACTGCCCCAGGATGCCTTTTTAATGGTTTTAGCCTTCTTGAATTAGCTTGATGTACCATTAATGCATGAGAATTGCTTTTATTTCTGTTCATGGTGTATTCATAACTACACATCTTGCCCTGCTTTACGTTTGGATTTTCCCTGACCCATTTAACTGTGGGCCACGCGAGTCTCTGACACCACAAAGGAGCAAATGGTCAAATATTTAGAGGATAACATTTTAATCTCACAGGGCATAAAACAAAAGGGTTTGAGTCTAACTTGGGTTCAGAGTTGAATCTGCCTGTGTAGCTTAGCAGTTCAACCAAGGGGGTTTTTCCTCATCTGGATGGCTGTAACACCTAGATTTTGATCTAAAACTGCCCAAAACAACAATAAACCTGTGAGTACTGAGGCAGGAGTTGCAGGTATATGATGGCAGAGGCCCCTGCTGCCTCACAATTTGCACTTTGCTCTAGTGCTGTGCTGCTGCCAGTATTTTTGGATGCTTTATTTGCAAATTAACTGGTCTTTTATTAAAGAATGTGTCTACTCTGTGTAAAAAATCTACCAGAAGTATTTTCTTTCTAGGTCCAAATCGTAATTCCCGTGTGATGTTGAACAAAGGTGTCTAAAAGGAGAACTTTAAAGCACCATTTCTCTGTTAAGGGATGGGAGATGACAAATTAATCCTGGTGCAGCCGGGTTGAGGGGAAGGGCTGTCACTTGCCATCAGCATTATCAAGTCAGCTTTTATAGATGTGTTTTCATTACGAAATGTTAATCAGCCTAATGGGAAGTAAATAAAAGGGAAGTAAATCGGCCCCATCCTGACAGCTGTTTTGGGAAGATGGGACGTTCACTCTGGCACTGGAGAGATTCTCTGCTTGGGGAGGTGGGCTGGGCTGCTGGGGTCTCCAGTGCAGGGCAGAATGAGGTAGCAATTCCTTTGGCTCTGTGAATTCCTTGGTTTTCCTTGGATTTCAGCTGAGCTTCTCTGAGTGCTCAGGCTGGTCACACATGGACTGGATCAGCCTGTTGGGTCTTTGGCAGGGCCCCATGTTTCAAAACCACTGGGAAATCAATATTTCGACTTGGGTCATATTTGTATTTTCCTGGTTTGTTTGTTTTTGAGGTTTTTATTTTAAATGAGAAAGTGACATGAAGGGGTCAATTTCTTTTCCTCGATATTATGGCGTAGCCTGGAGCAACAAACGCTCAGCTGCGTTCATTTTAAGCCCCCGTTCATCTGAAGTCGTTTCACTTTTAAGTTCACGTTAAGACGCTGATTTTTAAGGTAAAATTCACCTTTTGGTGCTGATGCACGTTCTGTTTCCCCGGGCACGCCGGAGCGCGGCGGGGAGTGGCCGCCAGGGGGCGCCGGAGGCGCGGCGTGAGGGGCCCGTGAGGGGCCCGTGATGGCGGCGGCCCCGCGCTGCCCCTCGGGGCTTTGTGTGGCCGCGCCGGGGCATTGGAACGCTCCGGCGCCAAAGTCGGCTGGAAGGAAAAAGATATAAACACGCACATCTGGTCGCCCATCTCTTTTGAAGTGTTCTGTTTGTGTTTTATTCTGAATTTCAGCTTCGCCCTTGCTCATGCTTTGCCCTTACACTTACTGTACCCTTCCTGCCCGCCTGTAATTCCTATGGGCCATTAATAAATGGGAAGGTTTCGTTTGGACACAAGCATTTGACTCCACCTGTTTGTTTGTTTGTTTGGTGGCTGTTTTTGTTTGCACAGACTTTTTCCTGGTTTTCAGGTAATCTCTCGGCCCCATTCCCGTAGATGACAAGTTCTGGTGTCATAAAGCAGACTGCAGGTTGCTGTAGCAAGGCCCAGGTTAACCAGCAGGAGGAAATGAACCAATATCCAGAGTTTGTGTAACGTAGGCTTGAAATGAACTGTGTGAATTGAGCAGCGCTTGGTGAAATAGGCACGAAGAAGCCTTCATTCTGGGGAGGAGTTGCCGTCAGTAGGATTGGGCTGCAAAATGGATCCAAATCCTTGCATTTATATTTTCTGACTGGTTACCAAATTTCACTCTTTACACATTACAGTTCAATTTTTTTGTTGTTGTTGTTCTGTTCTCCCCGAGGAGTTACAAGGTGTCTGTGCAGTTCCCCTCGTGGTTGGTGCTGTCCCGTGTCACTGCCATGCTCTTTGGTGGGCGCAGACTTCACCTTTTTGCCAATTTTTTGTGAAATTTGCAACAGCTTTGCAGGCTCTCGTACTGCTCTACCAGATTTTTCAATATCGCAGTTGGATCCAAAAATGTGTGAAGGAAAGAAAAGAGATCTTCCAGTGACTTGTCTGCATCCATTTTCTCATGCTTGGAAATTAAATAATGGGGTGAGGAGCTGTAGGTCCAGGGTGTGGAATTTAAGAAGTGCTGTAATGAGCACAGAGGAATCGAATGATGTAATGCCAGTAAAAGTTCCAGGGAGGTTTTGATTTTAGCTCTGATGTGTCATTCAGTAGGTGACTTGTAGAAAACCATAATCTCTTGCAGAACTTTTCATATGACTTTTAATTTTACAGCAGTTATTTTATGGCACTTCCTGTAAGTCTTAATATGAAGTGTATGCAGTAAGGCAGGTTACTTAAAACCTAGAGCAGAGCTGCTGATTTTATGCAGTAGGTGACAGCTGTTAAATTTTTTTGCAAGTACAATAAATGCAAGACTACTTTAACATAGACAAATTCTTCATTAAATGGCAACAGGAATGTTGATAAATCTTTGCAAAATGCAAAAGAATTCAGTTTTTCAGTAGTGACAATTCAGAATTAGTCCTGTAAAGTCATATTCTGTAATTCAAACTCTAATTGGAATCCTGGGACAGGAAACAAGGTGGTTGTTTGGGGGTAAATTGCCCTTTTTTTTTTTTTTTTTTAATTTTACAGTAGAGATGAGAGTAAGAGGCAGAATCAGTCTGTTCGACAGACTCGTGTTGAGCTTGGAAGATACAGTGTTATAAACACATTTATGGAGTGTCTGGCAAGCAAGTAGAAATTGTTTTCCCTTAAAAAGAGAAACAGAAGTGAAAAATTCTGGAAGGAGGAAGTTTTAAAAAATCCTTCTTTTCAAATCTCTGCTTTTCTCACTAAAGACACCAGGAAACACAGAGTAGAAATAAGCCATAAGTAAGTGTTGTCATGCTGCAGTTCCTGCCGGGGTTGGTGGCAGAAGCTGAAAAGAGCAGTGACAATTCGTGGGATTCTTTTTGAGCCGAACAGCAAACTGATGGCACAGCAAGGCTGCTAGCAGGGCGCAGTCACGGGCTGTGTCCAGAGGGGAGGGTTTAAAAACAAATAAAAGTGGAACAGTGCTCGGTGGTACCTGTTAGAGCGTGGATTCTTCAGCAGCTGCAAAATGATGCTGCAGAGGAGCTGACCACAAGGTTAGGTGAGGGCCAGGAAGGGCTACAGCAGAGCGTGACCTCCACTAAGTGCCAGTTTATATTTGCTTTATTACAGCCAGAACCTTTTTCTTCCTCATGTCTGCTTTATTTCCAAGTGCTCTGTGTAAACTGTGCCTCATTTGCTGCATTTCGGGGCATGCTCTGCCTTGCCCAGCATATCTCTGTCTCTCTTCCTACTGCTACGCTCCTTGTTACACTTCTGTGATTATGGTTTGATCATTTAATCTGACATTTTCTTCTTAATTTCTTACTGAGAAATCTTAAAGCACATTCACCTCCCCTGCTGCTTTATGCCATGTTCTGTACAGCTTCTCCAGCAAGCTTTCACATACAGAGGGCAACATGAAATGTCTAAAGCTTGATTTTTTATTTTTTTTTTCAGTTATCCTCGATAGGTCTTCCCTTGGCCATTGGTTTTAACTGTCCTTTGTGGATTTCTCTTTAAATTTGCTCACAAAAAAAAAGTGGCTTTGCTGGCTTGATATTGATGAATGGAAGATTGAGAGCTAACCCACGAGTTGTGTTGTCTGAAGACAGAAAGGGAAGGGAAAATGCCCTTTCTGTAACTTCATTGTGTTCTGGGTGTGTTTAGGAACATTTATTAAAGAGAAGATCCCGCCTTGCCCCCTTATAATGAAGAGATGCTTTTGTCTGAGCTATCAAACGTTTAAAACTGGTGTAATAAACATAATCCTTTTGTAACCTGCTCTGTTGTATAACAAACACATTTTCGACATCAAAGTTGGTTATTAGCATAGCTGGTTCCTCAAAAGCCGTTTCCGAAACGCATTGCAAATCGCTGCCTTTCAGCTAATCCGTATGCATATGCAAATCCCATTGAGCTGTTTGCTTGGCCCGGATTAAATTCAGCCTTTAAAAGCCTCCCTGGATGCCTGGGGGTGATGCGTGGAGCAAGGCACAGCGGTGGCATTCCCTCGAAATTCCCGTGCCAGCGAACTTCCAGCGCTGCCGCCGAGTTGATGGGAGGCATTTTTCCTTCCTCCTTCTCTAGAAAGTAGAGGATCTTTAATTGTGTATAATGAATTTTGAAATTGAGGTTAGGTCTGATGACGTGGTGCTGCACAGGGCAATTTGTGCCCACTAAAGCTGGAACTTCTGCCTCTTCTTAAAGGAAAAGCATTTGCACCGATCGTGTTGTGTGATCTTCATCAAATGTCAGTGCAAAGTGAGATTTATCTGTAAGCTCCTCTTTTCGTTTCAGTTTCTGGTTTTGGCCAGTGCTAAACATCGAGACTGTTGTTCTCTGCATCAGACTCTTTCTTTCCTTTCTGGAGCTGTGTGTGAGCCAGACACAGCAAGGTCAGGTTCTGCCTGCTGCAGGATCTCGTCGATATTTTGTGGAAAAGAGAGAATCCAGCACAACATTGTACTGTACAATTTAAGAGATGAGTCAAGAGAACACAGAGCTACTTTTTGAACAGCCTCTCTTTGTACATTTTGGTAATTTATTTAACTTGGTCTTTCCAGGGCTACCAGTCTGGGGTCTCTGTGGACTTGTTTCAGCAAGGCATGCTGCATTTTGGTTAGAAAGTAGGCTAAATTCAGGAAGGAAAATTAAATATGAACACAGGGGCTCAACAGGTTTTATTAAGGGATTAGGAAAACTGGGGGACTGCTATGCTTCTAGATGAGGCACTTGGGGATGTGGTTAGTGGTAGCCTTGGCAGTGCTGGGGTAATGCTTGACTCGGTGATTTTAGAGGGCTTTTCTAGCCTAAATGATCCTGATGGGTCCCCTGACAGTCTCCATGTGTAACTCCACTTCATTATCTTATGATAATTGGTCACAGTTTGCTGTTGTTTGGTTTTCTTTGCTTTCTCTCTCTCTCTCTCTCTCTTTTTTTTTTTTCCTTGCTGCTTTTAGCCCTGGACTGAAAGTTTCCTGCAGCTTTCAAAACTTCAAATTAAACTTGTCACAGATGACCAATATGTTCCAAAACATTTGAATAAATTCTAACTCTGACAGAAGACACTTTTTGGAACACATCAATCATCTGTGGTTAGTGGATTCTGTCAGCAACCTCTGTGGAGTGCTGGCTTATCACCTTTGGTTCAAGAATTATTATAAAGCTGGTACATGACTAAAATTTGCATAGTTTTGTTAATAAATTAGTGAATTCCTTTTAGTTTGACCACAAGATCCCACTGTGTCAGGTAACTTCTGCACTGTCTCACCTTTGAAAAGGCTGAAGGTGGCTTTCAGAGCCACAGAACCACTTTTAAATTAAGGCAGAAGTTTGTTTTTCTTCAAGCTCTATCTGCACCCAATGAAGGAACATTATTGACAGATGCTGAAGAAATATTTTTTTCCATAGAAGATTGGATTTGGGGCATAAAACTTGTTAATAAAGACAGGTCATTACTGGTCTCAAGGCAGATATGCAAACTGCAGGAGATGGAGTGCTGCTGGTGGCACTTGTGCTGCTGCTACTTCTGTGTGACAAAAGCCGTGCTGAGGAGTAAATCAGCTGGAGCTGAGCGCACGTACACTCGCCTCTCTCCCATCATTTATGCCCCTCCTGATGCCTAATGCACTCGCTTGTGTCTTAGGCCCGGTAATTTACAGTCTCCCAGAAAGGTATGTTTAGATTTAAGCTGTGCAATAGTGTAACTAATGAGAAATAGAGGGGAATTTATAGCACTCGGTGATTGATTGGCCAAGTACCTTGGCATTAATTGAAATCTGAGGACTCCCAGCTGTCTTTCAGTTTAAAAAAAAAAATTAAAAAAAAAAAAAGGAAGTGTTTTTGGACAAGTGAAACTATTGCTTTGTAGTATTTGGGAAGTACTTTTTGTGTTTTTGGAGAGCATGGTTGGGCTGAAATGGTGGGATTCCCTAAAGAACGAAAAGGCTATTCCCTAATCACCTGCAGGCACTGGTTGGTCTGCACCCATGGCAGTGTCACTCAGCTCCTGCTTTTACAATCCCCGTGTGACTGCAGCTGGCTTTCCCTGGCGTTTTGGCCCCAGTTCCATCGGGACACTTGGCTGTGGAGTCAGCGCTTTTGCTGCTCTCCCCTGCTTAGCAGAGGCGCTCCGGCCTCTGTTGTGTGACGGATTCCCCGGAGAGACACCGGGCGTTAATCTCTCCCTTAATAACGCTCCTTAACCGCTCATTCCCACCGAGGGCACACAGCTTTCTCCTCTGCTGTCATCCTCTGAGTGCACCCTTCCTGCTGGAGCTTAGTCTTGTGAAAATGTCTACATTTTCCCATTAAGCGCTTAAAAAGTAATAAAACTAAAGCCATTAGCCTTCACTCGTCAGATCTGTATCAAGAGAAATATTCTCGGGCACCATAAATCTGATCAAGTGTTCGACATTTATATCATTCAACTTCATTCTCTGGAAATGGACCTTTGAAGGTAAATTGCATTAAGTAGGGCAGTTTAAATTTTTAATACAATCTTATTGTAACTGTTAGCAAATGATTAAAGTGCAAAGGGGGGGCTTATGTGTTTTGGGAGATTTATGTGAAATGCTCTATGATGCCTCTTCTCTGGCAGGGAACTGCTTTTGTGACAGCTGGATGTGCATAAACCCACAAACCCAAAGGCTTTTTAGCCTTTAGTGGTGGAGGAGATGACTTCCTAACTGCTGCTGGATTTCCGGAGGCTGTTTTGGGAGCAGGATTTCTTACACCTGCTCTGAAGCAGTGATGTCAGTAACACAAAGCTTAACTCTTTTCAACAGGCCTCTGTGTGCCTGAGAGGTGGATTTTGATGGCTCAGTGGGCAACGAGTTCATGGGCTGAGGTGGCTTATTTTGTCTTATTTTGGTGGTTTGTTTTGAGGGAGGTTTTTCTTTAGGGTACAAGAACGTTCTCTAGCTCGATTTTGATGAACAGCCTAGATAAGTAGTGCTCTAGAAGCAGTGGTGGGTTAATGCACCTTGTTTTGGTGTTGCTGTAGTAAACCTGACTGCTCTTTTTTTGAGGAGAATACTCACATCTTGAGGAATAGTATCTGTGAATATTTAATGTGAAGAAAGTGATATTTGTTCAGAGTATTAGGTGACCATAACTTTTTTCTTAGATATCCTAGCAATCACGGCATTTGTTTTGGAACCATCTGTGCCCTGTCTGGATGTAGCTGTGTGATCTCACGGTGTGGTTGCACCTCTGACTTCAGACTTTGAGTTGTTAAGTTACAATTTTGTGTCATTTTGGCAGTTGAAAAAAGGAAATGATTGATTATTTTGGGGGTTTTTTGTGAGCTTTTTCTTTAAGGTGAGTTAATAGAACCATCTGGATGAGACACAAGTTAAGTTGAATTTGATTTAGTAAATGTGATGAGTTAATTTCTTTCTAGAGGGTTGGTTGCATCTGCGATGCACTAACATAAGCAGCAGCCTTCTATCACTTTGTGTCCTTTTCTGTGCTCTATTAGTGAGCTTACTGGGTGTGCATGAATCTTCAGAAAGCAGAAATGTTCTCTGTGAAAGCAGTCCTTTGGTAGTGTGTGCCCCAAAATGGGCTTTCCATTAAGCTGCTTCAAAATAGGAGTAGGAAATGACTCACTAAGGTGGTGAAATCGTGAAGCGTCATATAATTTTCTGTTACTTAGATCTGTGTTTTGATACAATTAAAAAGCAATTCTATGTTTTGACATAGAATTAAATGCATACAAAGATGTTATTCTTAAGTTCATTATTCTTAAAGGGTAATTAACAACTCAGTTGCTTCCTTTATGGACATTTTACAGTACACATCAATTTGACAACTTTCTCATTGAAGCTTTTCAGTTTCACTTTTTTCCTTGTTTCAACACTTTTTAATCTTTGCAATTTAAAATCATAACTCTGTGTGGGATATAACAGGATTTATCCCTTGATTCTGCCCTCATGGAAAGGTCACCAGAGCTCCATGAGGTGCTGGTGAGGTAAATCCATGTACAGAAGAGTTTACCTGTGCATCTGGCACAATGTTCCCATTAAATCCTCAAGTCGTGTGCTTCTACTTGCAGCACAGTTCAAGCAGTGGAGAAAACACAGGTTTATTTTTTAAATTGCTTCAGATGCCAGATTGTTTCAAGTGGATTTATTGGCGTATTTGCTTACCTAGTCTTGGCAGGCAGTGATTTGCATGGAAGTTGGGAATAAATGATGTGCAGTGTTAATTAGAGTTACCTGTGGAGGGAAAAAAAAATATATATATATATGTTGGCATTGATTAAAGATATTTAACACCAAGCCTGATTTACAGCTGTATTTTCATATCTTGTAAGACAAGGTTTAAGAAGCAAAGATTTGTTAACCAAGCACTTTGTCCTGTAAAACTTCCTGGTGCTTTTGGTGCCTTGCACTATAGATTTATATCCTTTTGGTCAATTTGACTTATCTTTTTTGGTGATGGAGGTTTTTCCCAGGAAGTTCCACCACAGGCTGTCAGAGCACAGAGGGGGTTTGTGCTCAGTGCAGAGCAGGAGCTGCTCTCCCCTGGTGTGACTTTACAGTGGCACTGCTTCTCCAGGGCGAAGCAACTTCAGACATTTCTGGCTGCACATGGCCAGGAATTTGCTGGATAAATTGCCATTTCCAAACTCCAACATTAGAACTGTCCAGCACTCATTTCTCTGTTACACCTGACAAGTGGGATGCCAAGCTCTCCTTTTAAACAGAAACATAAAGGTTGTTTAGCCTATAAAATGGATTGAATTTAAAATAACAGGCACAATGGCCTTAAGAGTGGCTACTTACATTAATGTTTCCCATTTGGAAGCGTTTGTGGTTAGGGCTTGCTCTGGTAGTTATTACTGCCTCTTCTGCAATATGTAATTGTGGAATAAATTTACTTTTATTGAACCCTTACTTATCCTGTAAACATGGAATATTAAGCTAAAAGGCAGCTGCTGTAAAAATGTAAGCTGCTGTATATCTTCATCTCTTCTGCTTGTGTTTTCTAAGGTAAAAGCAAATACTTGCTCACACAAAACTCCCAATTTTGCATTGTTCTTTTTCCCCCAAGTAGTCAAAACAGGTATTTATTTAAACAAATGTTTATCCCCACTCATGTTTTTTACTCAGCCATCAGCATTCCAGCTCCAACTGAAAACCATTTTCTGTCTGTCCATCAGAGAAGGAAAATTTCCTGCATTCCCATCTTTTGCACAATTGGCAGGTTTTAACTGGACCTGCTGTTTACTCGTTCTTGGACATGCAGAGGAGATTAATGGCCTTACACAGGTTTTTATGAGAAACCAGTCTTGATTTAAATTAGTGGTAATTGGAGGAGAATGTTTGCATCTCCTGAAATGTGCAGCACCCCTGTACTGCGATCACCGAGAAGAGAAATGGCACCAGATGTTACGGATCTTGTATGCCTGGAGCCTTCCCTTTTAATATTCCAGGCTTTCCTTGGTTGAAGCAAAGAGCTTGAAACAACTGTATTCCCTGCCTTTGGGAATGAAAAGTGATCAGACTGTTGGCACTTTTGGGTGTTTTCCAGGATCCGTCTTAGGAGCAGGGAGAGATCAGGTCTCAGCCTAGATGATGTTTCCCTCGACTCATCTCTTGGATGCTGCAGAGTGCTCTCAGTTTCCTGGTGGAGCTGGATCAGACTCTCACCTTGTGTCTTGAGCTTCTCCTGGGGAGTATTTCCCCCTCAAGTGTCTGCCTTTCCCGTCCTTGTCCTTGGCTGGGATTGAGGAGGAGCTGAGGTGTGAGCAGCTCTTTGAACAGGGCAAGACAACTCTGTCAGTGCAGCTGCTCTGGCACCAGCGTTCCTGATGGGGCTGAGCTCCCAAACGGAGCTCCGGGAGGAGTTGGATTGTTATGGAGGCACAGCCCTGCTCCTTCCACGATGGAATTCGGTCCTCTGTGCTCGTCAGCCCCGAGAGCAGCACGGGAGGGCTTTGCTTGGGGAGAATGAGCACGTGCTCGCTTTCCTCCGTGGGAGAACGCAGTGGTTTGCACGGAGATGCGCAGAGCTGGAGTGTGGAAGCATCGATGTGCAGCTCCAGGCTCTCCTGAAAACCCTGCGGGCAGGGAGGGAGCAGGAGATGCTGAGCAGTGAGTGGGCTTGGACTGACAACACGGAGCAGCGTTGGAGATGGAGGTGGCAGGGGGTTGGGAGGTTGATGTTGTTGCAGTGCGCTAGGTCAGGCATGGAGGAACAGGCATTCGAGCCAAGAGCTTTCCCTCCCAACTCAGAGCAGGAATTTCACATGCTCTTAATTATCAATGCCTTCCAGCAGAGTGCAACTCCCAGTCATTATGGCTTGTGGAATTAAATTTAAATGTATAAAAAATAAGCATTATCCTCCCTCCACACCCCCTCCCCAAATATTTGCTAAATATCAGTTCTCCTTGTTTACAACTCTGAGTATCCACAGCATATCCCTGTTTATTTGCAGGAGAGTTCTTCATTTTGCACATACATTTTGTTTAGTTTTTCGTACTACTGATATATTGCAATAAAACCTGTCCCAAATTGGTAGCTTGAGTATATAAAAATACAGACAATTCAACTAATTTTTAAAAATAGTTGAAATGCTTCTCACTCCCTGGATTATTTTTGATAGGTGCCATAGGTTAAGTTGGTATTCATCTGTTTTATAAATATTTTTTAGAGAGTAATAAATTCAAATATTGTCTTCAGAAGCAGCTTTGGAATGAGACAGAATCTGAAAGGCTTGGGACAAAAATATTTCTGCTTTCTTGAATTTTTTATTCACTTTGTAGAACATTGTTGTTCTGATGGAGAGAAGAGCTAAGAAATTTGAGGTGAAGAGTGGTCTATTTTGACCTCACCTGTGTCCAGTTTGGGGCCCCCAGCATAATGATGTGGAGTTCCTGGAGTGAATCTAGAGGAGGCCATGGAGATGCCCTGAGGGCTGGAGCCAGGCTGGGAGAGCTGGGGGTGCTCACCTGGAGAGGAGAAGGCTCCAGGGAGAACTCAGAGCCCCTGCCAGGGCCTAAAGGGGTTCCAGGAGAGCTGGAGAGGGACTGGGGACAAGGCATGGAGGGACAGGACACAGGGAATGGCTACCACTGCCAGAGGGCAGGGCTGGATGGGAGATTGGGCGGGAATTGTTTCCTGGGAGGGTGGGCAGGCCCTGGCTCAGGGTGCCCAGAGAAGCTGTGACTGCCCCTGGATCCCTGGCAGGGTCCAAGGCCAGGCTGGACACTGGGGCTTGGAGCAGCCTGGTGCTTTGCTCCTGCTCAGGCCGTGTATTTGAGTTGTGAATCCAGACTGTCCCGGGTTTCTTTCCCTGTTCTTTCCCCCTCTTTGCCCAGACTGTGCTGCGTGTGTCGATGTGATGCTACCAACACCCCTATGCTCACGCTGAAGGGAAGAGGTAAATATTTTCCTTGGCTAATTATCTCTCCCATGTGAGAGCAGGAGCTTTTGCAGACGAGGTAGTTCTCATTCACGTGTGGTTTTTGTTCAGTTTTGGTCTTAATTTAGGTCTTCACCACATAGGATGAAGACAAATCCATGTGCATATGTTAAAATCTGACCTTTGGTTTGCTCTCTTCACTCGCTAATGTGTTTTAAAATATTTTAATATATGGCTTCCCAGGCTCCAGATCAATAACCCAATGGGTCTGAAATGACTGAGTGCTACGATATTCCCCTTTAATTTAAACATGATTAGCTGATGAAGGTTATGATCAATATGCTAGGGGAAGATAAATTAATTGATATCATCCCTTCAGGATGATAAGAGGCCTATTGGAGGTGGGATGTAACTAATGAAGCTGCTTCTTCATATATATGAGCTATTCTTTATACAATGTATTCTCACTAAATCATGGTTATGCCATCATTCATTTACATGAAAAACATAAGCCACAGACCAGTTTGTTATTAAAATTGCATTCATTTGAGAAGAAACTATGCTTATGCTGCCCTGTCTGTGCTATAATGTAGTAGGGGAAAATAATCTTGGAATTTGCATAATTATCTTTTTGTGTTTTCGGAATGAGACACGCTGGGTTATGTTGGCTTAATTCCAGTGAGTTTCTGGGGGACTTTTTAAGGAGGTGCCAATAAATGTCACTGGGTTTGGTGCAGGTGTTGCAAGTGACTGCAGACTCCCTGGCACAAGTTTCAGGAAGTGCTTCCCTTTGTGAAGAAAACTGCATGCAAGGAAGCTGAATTTAGTTAGTGGCATTTTTGATTAGCCACTACACAAGTACCTGTTTCCAAAGACTGAAATTTTGATTAGTTTTTAATTTGTGATTTAAAAGGTAGCAAGAAATGGTATTTTTATGTATTTGTGACATAAAAAGTGCTCTTTCCAAAAGCTTTAGCAGATTAGCTGAAATTCCAGTGTGTGATGGGATGAATTTCTGAAATAGTTTGACTTGTTCATATTGAAAAATTGTAGGAGAGGTTTGGAAGTTGCTGCATTTCACGTCAATTCTGTTTGATCTTTTTTATTATGGGTCTGCCAAGCCATATATAGAGATGTTAATGGCTCTGATCCCTGTATCCATTTGAGAAATGCTGCTTTTCCTTCCATGCTGAAGAAAAGGTCTTAATACATTGCAAAACAAATTAGGCATTGTTCCAGCTGTGCTGCTGCTGCTAAGGAATAAAAGCTAAAATTAGAAATCATGATACAGCTTCTTTCCATAAAGAATTTCACTGGGATGTGTGATACCACCAATCCAGGTATTTATTCAATGTCAAGGACCCTTTATCAGTTATAATATTCCAGTTAATCTTTGGTGTGGGCTCCAAAGTGGATTGCCCTGGTGTAATGGCTGATAAAAAAGGGAAATCCATCTTATTCCTTGGCAGCAGAGACCAGGTGTCTTCTTTCTGCCAGGACAATATCCCAAAGAAGGGAAAATGTTTGCTACCACAAGCTTTGTTAGTGTGGTGTTAGAAACACAGAGGGGGCTTGGTACAGAATTCCTGGTATTGTTTTTGTAATTTTTTTTTCCCTGAGTCCTCTGGTGCTCACCTGGTGGAATGAGACTTCTAGAGTCACATCCTCCTTGTGGAGAACCGAGCTGGAGTGTCCACGTAGCCTCATGGAAATCCAGCCCCCTTGTTCTTGCCCGTGATCCCTTCCCTCCGTGTTTGGAGCAGGCTTTGGTGGTGGAAGCCCTGCTGTTTGTGTGTTGCTCACCGTGTGCTCTGCTGCTGTGCCCTGCCTCCCACGGGTGCTCTGCCTGACCTGCCTGGGTGTTTTGTTTCCCTTCAGTTGCCCAGAAGATCGTTTCCACCAAGAAGAAGCAGCAGCTCTCCATCGGACCCTGCAAATCTCTGCCCAACTCTCCGAGCCACTCCTCCGTGTGTTCTGCCCAGGTCTCTGCCGTACATATCAGCCAGGTACAGATAAAACAAATGCTTGGAAAAGGAACTGATAAGCTGCTTTTCATCTCTGCTCTATCTCATGCCATTTCAAGTGCTCTCTCTGCTGCTCGAGAGGTATTGCAATTTTTTTAATGCTGTCAGTGATCTGTAGTTTGAAGTGATATTTGAATTTTTTTTTTAGATTGGCTTGAGTTGAAAAAACAAAGTAGTCAAGCAGAATAATTTGCTTTGAATCCTGCTTGGATTGATAAGCCTGCTTTGATCATTCTCATTGATACCCAGCAGCCTGCAGGTCTGAGTAGGCCAATCATTACAGTTGCAGGATGTGCTGTGCTGTGGTTTAACATCCCCTTGCTGTGTTTTTGGTGGCTACTCTCACTCAGCTGTGCTGAGCTGGTGTATCCCAGTGGTTAGGGTGCTGAAATTTTACACTTGATGCTGTTTTGAGGAACATATGGTTAATACCAAAATTTTCTGACTTGCACAACTTTTACCCATGTGTGTTGCACCCTACCCTGTGTATCCCTGGTGATGCCCTTCCTCAGTGTCTTTGTTTCCTAGTGTCAACTGATCATCTCTGGGCATGTCCCCAGCTGGGATGGATATAAACTGAATGATGTCAGATACCCACAGCCATTCTGGTGTGGTGTTCAGTCTAAACTCAATAATATGCAGGTTATTTTGCAGTCTTGAGCCACCCACGTGAAGATCTGTTTTGGCTATGGACCTTTATCCCACACAGTGCTTGCTTTTTGGCAGGAGGGAGTAACTTCTCTCTCTGGGTTGTAACCCTAAAGATGCAGGGGCCAGTTTAGTCTTAAACTGTGAGTTAACTCTGCTTCAAGCTGAGTCCTTATCTGGCCTCAGACTGCGGCTGTGGTTTTTGCTGATGAGCCCGAAGGGAATGCTGGAGTTCAGACCCCCCTTTCTAAAGCAGGTGCTGGGTGGGGTGTGCTGCTCTTCAGAAGAACCCTGGCACCTCCTGGTGAAGTACAAGTTCTCACATGGGAGAGGTTCTGCCCTTTCTGGGTTTCCTCAGCTGCTCTGTCTCTGACCAGTTCATGGCCACAGGCCCTTGGAACTCTCCCTCTCTGGAGGGCATTTCTTGTTAATGAAGCTTTTTTTGATGAAGGACAGCAAATATCTGGGAGCTCACCAGTTTCCTGCCCAAGTCTGGTTTTAAGGTCAACAGCAAACACCAGATTCTAGAGCAGTACCATCACCTGTGCAGCAAACTTCTTGCCAGTGATAAGAACTGTTTGGGAAAATCGAGGCAAGGTAGCTTTTGTGATAAGGCTCCCTGGATTCTGTTTCAATAAAAGTGAAATAATGTTCTTTACTGCCTTTGCCAAGTGTCATAATTACCTAAAGGGGCAATTGCATCACCAGTCAAAGATGTCTCTCTTCTGAGACTGATGTCATGCCTAAAAGTAGAGGCCAGAAATCTGTTTCATGTCGTATCTCCTTTGTGCTACACTTAAAGGCAGTACGACCTTGTTTAAGGGGAGGAAGCTGAATCCTTATCCCAGACTTAAAAGAACTTTGCAACTGCAATTCCAAGTTTAAGATGATTTGGGGCAAGATTTGCCATCTCTGATCTTGGCTGGAAGACTGGCTGGTGTCTTGCCCTCTGGAACATCTCTCTTGGCGTAATGATGTTCCTCTGAAGATTTCCTCCAGGAATCAAACCCGTTACCGGTGCAGTGCCCTGCCACTTGCATTCTCCACAGGAGCAAAGGCCTTCAGAGGCAGTGCTTACACACAGCACTTCAGATCAACTCGGGTACTGTTCCATCTCTGGCTGGATCATCCTGGGGATTGAACTCCTGCAAACTCTCCAGATGACTCTGCACTCAAAAGCTGTAGAGAAAGGAAAAAAAAGAAGTCTCGAGTGTCACCTTAACCAGGCTAGTCCTTAGCATATCTTGGGGGGAATTCTATGGCTCAGCACCATCCAGGGCTGCTGTGGTTTCAGTCTGCCAGGTTGGACAGGGCTTGGAGCAGTCTGGTCTGGTGGAAGGTGTCCCTGCCCACGGCAGGGTGTTGGAATGAGATCAGCCTTAATGTCCTTCCAATCCAACCCATTCTGGCATTCTGTGAAAGACTTGTCCGTGTGTTTGGGTGCTTCTCTATCCGCCTGTCTGGGGGTCTGAGGTGGTGAATGCCTCAGTAAATCCCCTTCCAAAAATGCTCTCAGGAATATCTATAGTTGTGTATTTCCAGAGGCCTGTTCCACACAGTAAGGTGCTTCCTGTTCCATAGACAAAATCCACTTGTCTTTGTAGTAGATGCTGCTTAATTTTCCTTCTGACTTAGTTTTTAGCGTGTATGTCAGTCAAGGGGAAGGTTTTCCTTGAAAACCCTTGATACCCCGACCCAGCAACCCTTGCAAATACTTCAGGTACCTCTTGTTGGCTTTCAGGGCAGCACAGAATGCGTGGCAAGAATTTTATTCTCAAATCCAAGGATTATCATTCATGGCCATGATGGACAGAACTGTTGTATACTCTGTCAACAAGAGGGATGGTGCAGCACTGCTTACATTCTGTCTGCTGCATTCAGGTATTCCAGTCACAGGTCACTGTCTGGCTTTTTGGAACACTTCAAGAGTTCCAAAGAGTTGTTTAGAGGGGAAGAAGTGTTGTGCAGTGGATTGGAGGCCTCCTCCTGGCCACAGGGCATCTTGGAATAGGTCTTTAATTTACTTTTTACGGGTACAGACCAGTCCCTTCTGTATCTCTGTGCTCTGCATGTCTGTCCCACGTTTCATTCTCCCATTCCCCTATCCCTTGACGATCTTCCTAGGCATGATATGCTTGTATACCATGCTAAGTCTAATTTCAAAGAAGGTGTTCCCTTTTTGCCTCACAAAACCCCCCAGAGGCATTCCTTTTCTCTAAATTCATCCTGGTGCTAGAGGAGTCGCTTGTCCTTTACACCTGACATCTCAGGAAGGCAATTTTAAGGTATTAACTTAGAAGAACAGTGCCAATACAAACAGTCCCAAAGGGCTGTTTCCTTGGGCCAGCCCCTGCGAGTGGGGATCATCTGGTTCCCAAAGCCGTGAGGCTGCTCAGCTCAGCCCCACCTCTGGTGCTGGGTGCCTGTGTGTGGGGCTGGATACCCTGCTGAGGAGTCACCTGCAGCTGGGGCTGGCTTTGAGTTTGCACTGTTGTAAGAACAGCTGGGAAATCCTTTGGCACAACAGCTCTCATTGCTGTTCATGTAAAAGGTCCAAGCCTTGCTCCAGACAAAGTGATGTGCAGATTCCAGCCAGGAATCCCTGGCAGTGGGAGCTTTCTCAGGAACTGCAGTGTTGAAGGTCAAGGTGGAAAGACTGTTTTAGCAGTGACCATAATTCCTTGAAATCTGCAGTCTGCATATGTTTTCACCCTGGCTGGCTTTCCTGGAACTCAGCTGTTACATTCTGCTGTGAGAGGAGATTGAAAATGGCACCATGTGTCCATGTCTGCCTGGTCTCCATCCATTCCTCTATGACAGAGGGACCTTACACACCCTTTGTGAAGAAATTCTCCTGGTATCCAATCTAAATCTCTTATGGTCCAGCGTGAGGCTGTTCCCTCTCCTCCTGTCCCTGTTCCCTGGAGCAGAGCCCGACCCCCCCGGCTGTCCCCTCCTGGCAGGGACTTGTGCAGAGCCACAAGGTCCCCCCGATCCCCCTTTTCTCCAGGCTGAGCCCCTTTCCCAGCTCCCTCAGCCTCTCCTGGGGCTCCAGACCCTTCCCCACCTCCATTCCCTGCCCTGGACACACTCCAGCCCCTCAGTGTCCATCCATGTTGGGTTGCAGTGCCCAGAGTTGTGTTTCCTGGCCAGCAGTGTCATTCATTCTCCAAGGAGATTTGCGTTATTCCTGGGAAGGGTGTGGAGCTTAACATCCACTACAAAGCTGCAGCTCAGGTGTGGCTGCCGCACAAGCCCACTCCTTACTACCTGTTGCAAATCTGCAGTGATGCATTATTTATGTTTGCACAATGCCTCCAGACAGTTTTTACTACATGATTGTCCAAAAATGTAAATTAAACTACTGAAAGCAAAGTGCAGTCAGCTCGGTCATCCATTATTCCATTGTATGTAAGGCCTGATTATTGATAAGCTTTTTGGAGATATTCTGGAATGTCAAAACTAAAACTAAAAGAGGAATGATAATGTATTTATTGCCACATCTATCACAATCCTTTCATACTTACAGGGCTGTTTCTAAGTAACCTAATGTTTATCTAGAACAAGCATTTTAGATACCTCCCTGTGTGAGGGTGGGCAGGCCCTGGCACAGGGTGCCCAGAGCAGCTGTGGCTGCCCCTGGATCCCTGGCAGTGTCCAAAACCAGGTTGGACACTGGGGCTTGGAGCAGCCTGGGACAGTGGGAGGTGTCCCTGCCCATGGCAAGGAGTTGGAATTAGATGATCCTTGGGGTCCCTTCCAACACAAACCATTCTGTGGTTTCCAAGTGTTTCTCTGCTTGTGTTTTCCATTGTTCCAGCCAGTGGCTTTTTCTGAAATCTTTATTTACAAACTTGGAAATCCACTGGGCTTGGTGTGTGGGAAGAGAAACATTGCCTGTAGGACTTTCTTTATAGAAACTCTCTGTGTGTCTTTGGGGAATAGAATATCCAACAGTTTGTGTTTTCCTTTAGGAGTTACTCACTCCCAGAAAATAAATCCCTTAGAAATCCAGGAGACAGCTGCAAAAAGTGTAAAATGATGCTATAAAATGATGAAGGATTTAAAGGTAAAATTTTAGGGAATCCTTCATATTCTCCATCTGGGAAGTAGGCTCTAAGGGTATACAACTATTAATTTCAGTTAAAAAAAAAAAAAAGTTTCCTTGCCACCATTCTCATCTCAGACACATTCAGTGGTTTGGGAACAAGCTGCTGCAGAGACAGGAAAAGCAAATGTGAGGTAATTGAGGCCACTTATCCCAGGTTGTCCTGCTCATCTGTCCAGTGCTAGCATTCTCCATTAGGACACTAAAAATGATCATTTCAATTATGTTATTTCATCTTCTTTGTTTCATACACATCTCCCAGTTCTGCTGCTCCTTCCTCTGACATTTGAGAATGTTGTAGGAAATCTCTTTCCAGCCCCACAGTGCTTTCAGTGCCTTCACCTCTGTTCCCTGCTTTGGAAAAGCTATAGAATCAGAAGAGAACCTGGAACATGGAGAGCATTTAGCTGGGTGTAAGAGATTGTCTCCTGCTTTTTCATCCTGACTGGTTGCAGCTTGAGAGCCCGATCCCCAGGGAGCATGGGGGAAGTCCCATCAGGCTTTTCTCCTCAGGAATCCTGCAAATACCCTCTTACCACCTGTCCTCACTTCCTCTAGGAAACTTGACTGCTTTAAAGATGGACTTTCCCCCTTCTCTCTGCATCCCAGATGTTTCCTTGCCCCTCAAAAGCTACGTGTGAGTTGTTGCCCGGCCCCTTTGTCCACTGCTGTTCCTTTGCTGAGTCTTCCATCTCCAGCAGGCAGAATTTTCCCTGTTGTCCTGCCCCAGTCCCCCATCAGCACACAGAGCACCTCCTCCTTCGATGGTGTTTTTAGTACTCATTTATGTCATGTGAAAAAGACCTTTTAAAGAAAAAATAAGACTTTTTTTCTTAATCACCTTTTGGTCCTTTCTATTCTGTCTGGTTTCCTCACCTTCCTGCTTTTAGGAATTTGTTACCTCTGTTCATTTCTTGTTTTATAGGCTCAATGCTTGCTTTCTTTCAGGACTGGGACGTAGCATCACAGTTTTGGCTGCTTTGAATAAATTGGAATATCTTACTTATAAGATTTGTATCTTTGCACCAGTGGCTTCAGCAAATCCTGTGCAGGGCCAGGAGTGAGACTTGATTATCCTTGTGGGTCCCTTGCAGCTCAGGAGATTCTGTGATGCTTGGCATATGCTGGGATTTATCCAACCCCTTGATAGCCATTTTACAACCCTGAATTATTTTCATTTTCTTGATCAGCTCTCAGTGATCTGGTGTCTCCAGACTAGGTTTAACTTCAGCTATGCAGCTCCATGGCACTGGGTATTTTCTCTTAGAATTTATTCTAGTAGAAATCCAGATTTGGAAGGTTTTCCCCAATGTTTTGCTTACTTATTGTACACTAGAAAACAAATGAAACTGTTGATACCCAGTTAAGGTTACACTGTGTAGAATGAAAATGTGCCTGCTGTATAAACAGAGCTCTATCCAGGTGTTCAAAAATAATAGCAGGGGAGGTGTTTAAAGGCTTGGAAGAGAAATGTGTCGAAAAGTGGTGAGCCCCTGAGCCCTGGCTGCACTTCTGCATAAATTTGGAGTAAATCAGGAGTAAATAAGATAGAGCTGTGGATTGTTGTTTCTTGAAAGCAGTGTACCGGTGTTTAAAACTCCCTTTAATCCTTGCAGACCAGTAATGGAGGAGGGAGTTTAAGTGATTATTCCTCCTCTGTCCCATCAACTCCAAGCACCAGCCAGAAGGAGCTGCGGATCGATGTTCCTCCCACTGCCAACACACCAACTCCCGTCCGCAAACAGTCCAAGCGCCGCTCCAACCTCTTCACGGTGAGTCAGCCAGGGATCCCACCCTCTGCTGCTGCTGCTGGGGGCTGCTCTGGGGACAGCCTGAGCCACAGCCCCTCAGCTGGGCTGCTCTGGGACACACAGCAGGCTTCTGGCACGGAGCGTCCGTGGGCTAAAAACAAAACCAGCCCGGAGCTATCGCTGGGGGTTCTGTTTGACACCTAAACAGGAGCACTGTTCCCTAGGAAGATGGGCTCAGAGACTTGATGTGGTTCAGCCTGCAGACCTTAGAGCCCTTTTCAGTGCCTAAAGGGGCTCCAGGAGAGCTGGAGAGGGACTGGGGACAAGGCATGGAGTGATAGGACTTCCACTGACAGGGCAGGGATAAATGGGATCTTGGGCAGGAATTCCTCCCTGGGAGGGTGGGCAGGCCCTGGCACAGGGTGCCCAGAGCAGCTGTGGCTGCCCCTGGATCCCTGGCAGTGCCCCAGGCCAGGTTGGACATTGGGGCTTGGAGCAGCCTGGGACAGTGGAAGGTGTCCCTGCCCATGGCAGGGGTGGGACTGGATGGGCTTTAAGCTCCTTCCCAAACTAAACTAATTCCATAACTACCCCCTGCTATTTCTATTACTACACAGAATCAGATCACTTTTTTTTTCTCCAGGGTTAAAAAACATGATGGAGATTAAAGTAACTTTTTTCCTTTCCAAACAACCTGGTTTTTGCTTCATTGAGAGGCCAAAAACCCCAAAATCAAACAAAGAAATCCAATACAGAGCTGCCTGGTGCCATATGACAGGTCTTTGTTATGCAGAAGTGGTTGGGAGATGCTAGTGAAGCCCTGAGTGAAGGTTTCCTTGGGTTAAGCCCTCTTGCTGAAAGCTCTGGGATCGTGTTGCAGCTGTAATTGTGGTTTGTAAGCACTTTTCTGACAGTTCACACACAGCATAGCAAGCTCAGAATCCCTCTGGGCTCTGGTGTAACTCCCTTGGGGGTTGTAGCTCCATGTTAGTTGTGTTTAGGAACCCACAACTTCCCTGTCAACATGGAGAATTTATATATTTTATTCCAAAGCGGTGTCATGCTCACTTCCCACGTACAAACCCCATGAAACCTTTTCCTCATACTCTGAGGGAAATCTGAGCTCTCCACCTTCAGCAAGTGGAAAGTTTTGTCACTGTTTTGGAGCTCTGAGTGACAGTACAGAGCCCCAGGGATCCTATGTCCATCCCAACAGAGGTATTTTGATCTAAACCCAGATCTCCCAGTGCTCTTAAGGAGAGGAAATCATGAATTTGTGTTTGGGTGCAGTTGTGTAGGTGGAAAACAATAAAATGAGTGGCCTGGGAAGAAGCATCCCAGCTTTGACGCTGGGATCGTGCGGATTTCTTCCCATTGGTGGGAATAATCTGGAGTTTGGTGGGAGAATACCAGAGTTCTCAACCCCACTAGATGTCAGTGTCAGCCCAGAAACCAGCAGCAGTCAGGGCTCTGGGAGCAGAGCTGGGATGCCGCTGCATCCCTGGAAACATTGCCCACCATGCCTGGCCAGGCTGAAGGATGCCTGAGGTGCTGCCAGGGCTCCTCTGGAGGTGCTCTTGGCATTTGGGGAATTGGGCATGTTCCACTTGGGAGCAGCTGTACATTTGAGAAAGGGAGGAGAGAAAAACAGACCCATCTACAGCCACAGGAAAGGTTTGAGAAGAATGTTAAGTCAGCTGTAAAAAAACCAGGCTAAAGCTCTGGTTTGTGATGATTAGTGAAAACCATATTTATTAATATAAGAGGGTGTTGATAGTTGTCTTAATGTCTGATAACTGGGAAAGATAATAATTTGCCTTTGCAGAATTAGTTGTGTCTTTTAAGATGGGTGTAGTGAAATTGTTTAATGAGTTGCCCTGTAATCTGCGTCCTGAA
Organism: Pycnonotus jocosus; assembly: GCA_013400435.1. NCBI lineage: Eukaryota > Metazoa > Chordata > Aves > Passeriformes > Pycnonotidae > Pycnonotus > Pycnonotus jocosus. Next base: position 179,769 of record VWYP01026921.1, on the reverse strand, counting down.
ATACTTAACACCCACTCTGCTGTAACCCAGCTTTTGTGCCAAGTTATAACCTGGAGTTATTTAATTGAATAAATAGATAACCAGTATTTTCTGTGTAGTTATGAACAGTGTGCGTAATTAAAATATTTTACTGTTTAGCTCTGGGTTTCTTGCTTCTCTTCCCAGTCACTTATGCCTTTATCTCTTACAGAGTCAGATATATTTCTGCTTAATCATTGCAAGTTACCCCTTGTTGTCTGTCTATTAAACAGGTAATTTTTTTAGTGATGTTCAGATCTGCTGTTGTTGGAAGAGGACTGAGCTAAGTAGAAAATATTTGATTCTTAATTACAGTTTTTGAGTTGGAATAGGGTTGAGGATTTTAAACATGTTCAGTGCATTAAATGCAGCATCTCATCTTTTTGACATTGAGTATTAATGTTTGTTATAAGGCTATTGTTGCAGCAGCTGGTTTTCCCCTTAAGTGATAAGAAATATGAAATATTAGAAGAGTTGATATCCTTTGTTTTGGACAGTGTGATAACAGGGACTCCCAAATAATCTTGTGTAGGGCAGGTGAGAATTTGCAATGCATTTATTTATGAGGTTCACTGAGCAAGAAGCTGATTCTAATCATGGCTGATCCCACATTGGGTGAGGGAATTTCTGGCATAGGAAGGTGTATCACCTTTCCCACATTCAGTGTTACCTGTCTTATATATTTACAGAATTCCAAGAGAGTTTTTCAAACTTAAAATGAACTCTGTCTCAGTACCTGCTGTCAGAGATGAGTGTTTTACTTTTGGGGTGCTCTGCACTGCTGATCTGGGTCTGGTTGTGCCCAAATTCAGATGTGACGTCTTGGGTCAAGTTTTATGTGGATTAAGCCTGTGAGTGGCTTCCAGTGCAAATGGGAAATCACTCCAATGATGTTCTCGCAGGTGCTTTAATTTTTCCAGACTTTTTCCAGTTTGCTGGCACAAGTTTTAAATAGAACCACTTACTGTATAGATGTGCCATCAGAAAATGTCCTAGGAAGTGTTGCTGCAGTGTGGTTTGGAGTGAATTTTTTTCTGCTAGGATATAAGACATATTGTGTGTGTCGTAGGTACAAAAGCATAAAAGATCAGATCTCTGTTTCAGTGCACAATTTATCTTTATAAATAGTGGAGCGTGCAAAGAGTCTCCCCTGGAAAAACGTTAGGGATTCTGTGAGTACCAGCAGCTAGAAGGGAATTTGCCTGACAGAAATCCCTACATTTCTGTACTTTTGGCATTGGCCAGCAGTTTGCATGTAGATATTTCCCTTCCACGTGCAGCTTGTGATTTCCAGCTGCAGTGACTTCTAGGGAATGGTGATGATTTCAAACCAGAAATGAAAAAGAGCGTGGAAATATTCAGCCTGCATTTCAGAGGCAGGGTCCTTTCTCGAAAAAAAAGTCAGATGAAAAAGAAACATTCAAGTTGACAACTCCCCTCCCAAGGATTTGGGCACCTTCACTGAGTTTCTTTACAATGTCACTTTCGGGTGCTTTGCGCCATTGAAGCTTTGTTTCGCCTCGTATTCTTGGGAAGTGGCACTTTCAGAGGCAGAGATCTGTCTTGAAGGACGAGGAACAATAGTTCTCCTGCACGCTGGATTTCACCCCTCCCACTTGTTTTGCTTGCTTTCGTTCGTTCTTTGTTTAATTCCCGGGCACGTCATTCCATGGCCCCGAACCATAGTAACTGGGGAGAGGAGCCCGTTCCCGGCGGAGCGGGGCCGGCAGCGCGGGATCCCCGCGGCCTCAACGCCTCGATCGGAATGCTCTTCCTTGGAGTCCTGCCCAGCTGCTCCGGGCGCTCATTCTTCCTTCCACCCCTTTGTGGGATGGGGGGAGCGGCATTAGCCATCCTGCATCCCGATTATCTTCCTGATTTCGGTGTCTCTTTGCCGGCTCTGCCGTGGCCCCGGTTGTCATTAACTCCCCGTGGCGGTGCCGGACAGCGCCAATGGGCTCCTTTCATACATCATCGCCGAGTTGAAAAGCACACGAAAATGTTTTCCCGTTTCCAATATTGTGTGAGTAATGTTCCCATTGGAAAGTAATGGAGTGAAGTTGTCACTTGTCAGCGCAGTTATTAAGGAGGATGACTCTCAGGTCTTCTTTTTGTAATAAAATAAATCTGTCAGAATCGCTGCGCCCGTGCGTCCGGTCGCAATAACGGGCTGCGGTCTGAGTAACTTCTTCAAATTCCCATCTAACGTGAGAAAGTCGGGAAGGGAGCGCTGTGACCCTGCTCCTGCAGCGCTTCTAGCCTTGGAGAAAGCCGGGATAAAGCAATTCAAGACACTGGTAAAATTCTCCCCGTGCTTATTTTTCCACATTGTGTTATGATAACTTTTTCCAGTCACCGGCTTTTCTTGCAGTTCCAACTTTCTAACCATCNAAAAAAAAAAAAAAGAGTTGAAGTCCATGGGGTCAAACCTAGCATTATAAAATCGTATTTCTAAATAGTTGCTGACATTTCTGAGAACCACACAGGTGTGAATTAAATGTATGCATGGGTATATGAAATGTTTTTAATGAGGAGATGGCACCTTCACTCCCCTTTGGAGCTGCTGTTGGAAACTTCAGAAACATGTCCTCTGATGTTGTGGGTCTTCGGACATAGAGGCTGTAACTCTTTAAATCCAAATGCATTTCAAACTAGTGGATGGTTAAAATTTATGGGTGGTGGATGGGAAATTTATTCGCATTTTGGGGTGGTTGTGTACTTGTGCCGATCCAATTTTGAGCCTATGTTTACCTGCCAAATTATTTTTTAATTGCCCCGAAAGAAAAGAAGCCAAATAAAAAGTATGCATTTAATGGAGCACAAACTTTCCTTTTCGCTCTGCAGTCTCGGAAAGGGAGTGACCCAGACAAAGAGAAGAAGGTCCTGGAGAGCAGAACAGACAGCATTGGCAGCGGCCGCGCAATCCCAATTAAACAGGTAATGCCGAAATAGTTGCATTTCTTCCCTTCCCTGCTTTCCGTGGTTGGGAGACACACCTCGGGTCCGCGGCGCCCCCCGAGCGGCGTTTGATGTGCGCCGGTGATGAATGTGGAAGTCACTCACTTGACATCAATTAGGAGAGGTTCCTGTGTGTATTAAAATAGGATCATTAGAATAAGAAGAGGGAAAATGTGACAACAGGCCTAATGAAGTGCAGTCTGCCGGCCTGCATATGGAGCGGGTTTCTAGGCTGTGCTGGCTTCAAAGCTGCCTTTGTAGAGGGGGCTTTGATTGGGCCGAGTGCTGCCAGGCGCAGGGTAAATCAGATCGCTCGACAAGAGCCCCTTGTGATCGCAGGAATAGCCTGATGTGGCCCTAATTTGCTACCACAGACGGACATCTGAACACAGTTTCAGGCTGCTCCCTAACAACGAGGCAATTAGTTGTGATAATCATGGCCGGTGTGTCAGCTGCGCGCTCTTGTTTGTAATTTGCTAATGAAGGGATTGTAACTTTGATTAGGTTCAGTTTCATTTAGACCTTATTATATAAGAGAACGTTTACAGCTGTAATGTGTGGCCTTAATTAAACTTTCTCATTACACAACAGAACTTGAAGCCGAGGATTTGTTTTGGTCTGTTTTTACTAGCCTAGATGCACTTTCATTAGCCTGGAAACTCGATGCTAAATTGTAGCTGGGAACACTCCTTTGAAAGGCAAGAGTGGTGCCAGCCTTGGATGGGAAGTATTTGGGGAGCGAGCTGATCTACTTTCTCAAATGAAATGGCACTGAATCCGTGTGGTTGAGAGCTCCACGTTCCCATGGAATGCTGCTCACACAGTTTCTGTGTCAGTATTTGCGTTTACTCGTGTGAGAGTTGCCTTACTAGAGATGAGCTCCCTTTCTTTTCCACCTATTTTCTTCCCACACATTCCTTTCCAGTTGTTTTGGTGCCTTTCCTGCCCTCCAGAGGCTCACTTGGCTCTCCTAATCTTCCCTCAGTCCATGCCTTATCCTGGATGTCCTTTGTGGAGCTGGATTTTACATATTTTTGGGGTGTTCCATGTTTTTCCTCTACTTCTGGATGCAAAGAGGAGTTGATTTTGTACCCTTAACTGTTAGCTGTGATTTTTCTTCCTGAAGTTATTCTAAAAGACCTTTTGGGACCATCAGGCAGCAAAAATGCTGTGGTGTGTGAATCTCTGGTAGGCAAATTTTAATCAAGTACGCTGCAATCCAGAAGAGCAGTTTGAAAGCAGAGGAGCTCAGTATTTGGCTCTGCATTCAGGGGAGGAGATTCCAGGCATTTAAAGCAAGCTACAGTTTTATTTTCCTACAGCTTTTGTACGGTACAGGATGGGTTAGACCGCCTGCAATCCTTTTGGGTAATGCTAATTAAACAAAAGTGCAGCTGAGAATGTAAGACTGAGGAATAGATGTGCCAATATTTATTCCAGGCATATGTACTGTTCTTGCCTAAAATGCTGCAGTATGGAATTAATTTGATTAAAAGTACACTCGCAGGAAGACTATTGTAAGATAAACATTGTCAGTGCGATTGTGCCACAGCGTGTTGTAAAGGAATATCCCTTACAAGATCTGGAATTTCTGTGTGGAAAAATTCTTGCAGCCCTGCTTGTGTACCAAATCTGGCCAATCTTTTGGGAACATGTCCTTCTTGTTACTAATCGCAATTACGGTAATTTCGGTTTGTCACATACAAGCCATTACCCCCAAATCCTTGATGTGCATCCTCAGCAGATCCATCCCCTTCTTTGGGCTTTGGGCATGGGAACTTGGGAGGTTCTTGCAGTGCTCCAGGATTTCACATCACACTCAGGTGGCAGGAGGAGGGATTTTGGAGGCCTGGTCAGTAGAGGTGGCTCCACGTTCAGTTGCTGATCCAGCCACATTTTCAGGGGGCTCAACAGGTGCCAGGTCCTTGGAGTTGTTTCTGAGGCAGCAGAAATTCCTGCTGGGAAAGCTGGTGTCTTTTATTTCATGCCTTAACTGGGAATAAGACAGAGGGATGTGGCAGGGAACTTCTCAACCTAAAAATCTTTGTGCTGCTGTTCTTCTAAGCATGAGAAACCCTTTCCATCATGGTGTTTTCTGAGGCAAATGGAGTCACAGAGTCATGAAAGTTGGAAAAGCCCTCTAAGATCCCCAAGTCCAGTGTTTAAACAAGCACTGCCAAAGCCACCACTAACCCATGTCCCCAGGCACCACATCCTCACGGATTTCAAATCCTTCCAGATATGGGGACTCCACCACTGCCTTGGGCAGCTTTGCCAATAGCTGACCACCCTTTCTGTGAAGAAATTTTTCCTAATATCCAACCTGAACCTTCCCTGGTGCAACCTGAGGCTGTTTCTTCTGATTCTGTCTCCTGTTGCTTGGGATACATGGGAACAGAAAGAGAAACGTGGTTTTAGGCTGCAGCATTCTCAGGATTGTTGTGGGAGAATAAAACTAAACAACAGCAACAAAAAACTCCACCAAAAAAAAAATCCAACCCCCAAAAAACCAACAAACCAACCCCAAACAACCAACAAAACCAAATCCAACAACATCCCACAAACAAATGATAAAGCCTCCAGCCAAAACAAGTACCTTGGAGACTGGAAATGTTCTGGTTTTGAGGAAAAAATAGACTCTCTCCCAGCACTATGAAAGAGTTGCTGATCATTCTGGGACCCAGGTATGGACCTGTACCGCTGCCAGTGGGTTTTGGTCAAAAGAAGCCGAGAGTTGCAACCTGCTCCTGCATTCCTGTTCTTGGTGCCTGGATCCTTGTGAGTTTAAGGGAAATCCCTGAGAGTTTGGGAGGGTTTGGATGGTGCCCTGAGCAGCCTGGTCTTGGGGAAGGTGTCCCTGCCCATGGCAGAGTGTTGGAATGAGATGGACTATAAGGTCCATTCCAACCCAAACCATTCCAGGATTCCATGAACGAGGTAAATTTGTGAACAGCCTTCCAAGGAAGTACCTCATTCCTTCAGGGCTTTATCCTTAACTCAGAGCAGCCTGGTCAAAAAGAGTTCACGTTCTTACTCTCTGTGTCCTTTGTACATGGTAAGGATGATTTGTCACTGCAGCGCTAAATTTGGGTTTATTGGGCTAAGCCATATAAAACTGTCCTGATGACCCTTCCTGCTCCCAGCAGAAACCCAAAATGTAGCCAATGGAAAGCAGGCTTGTTTTTAAAGGGTGGCTGCTTGCTTCTGCCAAAGTACTCTTCAAGTGAGTGAAATTTTGAGAAGGCAGATTTCCTGGGGAGGTACCAATACCTTGTGCATGCAGCCGTATCAGCATGTCTTAAATCCTGGACCTTTAGCAGCTGCTGAGAACTGGGAATCAGAATTTTTTTAAAAATTATGCAAAATTTCACTTGTGTGCTATTTAAAAATCATGTGCTAATCAGAGTCTGAAAAAGTCTTGAGTAATATTGGCTTCAAGTAACAGTCCATAGGAAGTTTTGTACTTCTGAGAAGGAGGTGCTTGAACTAAGAATATCTAAGCTATTATCTGTAGCATTGCTAATAGTACTTGTAAAATGAGTGGCTTGCTATGGTTGGAGAAGTCTCCCTCCAAACCCATTTATTGTGGAAAAGAAGTCTTGGTCCTGGTAGCCTGAGTGAATATTTTGAAGAATATTTTGAAGCACACATTGGGCTGCAAAGTTTCGGGGAATTGACTTTCTAGGGAGGGAGGTTTTGTAGCGTTTTGGGAAAATTACTTTGGTTTTTGTGGGTTTGGGAAATCTTTTATCAGTAGGGCATATTCAAATTAAAAAAAAAAACCGCACACAACAAGAAAAATAAAAGCAAGAAGCTCAGCTCAGCGGTGAGGGGGCTTGTCATGTATTAATTTTTCATTGCTGTGGAGAATTGTACATACATAATCACTTGATTGCAGTGGGAGTTAGCGAGCTCCTATGGTGTCATTTGCATAAATCTTGTTAAGTCAATGGCAGTTAATGAAGTACAAATGAGCCTGGAGAAGGTGACATGCAAATCGTGGGTGGCAGATGGGAGGTCTGTTTTTGGGATGGCAGCTG
>VWYP01026921.1:149514-172726 GCA_013400435.1 Pycnonotus jocosus | reverse complement strand
TTTTTTAATTTTTATTATTTTTTCCCTCTGTCCTGCCCCCATTTCCCCCTCCCCCAGTCTGGAGTGTAAATAAATACGTAAGAGCTGGCCTTGACTTTCTGCTCCCAGCCCTTCTTCTCTCTGCCCTTTGCACTTAATCACAGATGCCTCACATCATTATATGCTCCAACTATGTAACCTTGACTGTTCTTTTACCAAAAACTGGCCAAAACCAATGTTTGACACATTTCCTCCACTCTTGGCTTACCCTGGGAGGTGCTGTACCTCTTGTGCCCCCAAACTGCTGCATCATTTAGGGATGGCAAACTTGAAGCCTGGATTAGAAATAAATGTTCTAATGGTTAGTCCTGTATTGATGACACAGTGAAAAATTTCCCATCCATGACTTGCAAAGGTGAACTTCAGAATCCATTCCCTTCCCTCAGTTTGCAAATGGCCGGATTAATGGAGAAAGGGGAATATCTTATTCAGGCTTTACTTTTAGGTGATATTTCAAATGACCTTCTTTGCCTGCCAGCTTGGCATATTTAAGTACATTAAAGTAATCTTAATGAAATTAGGTATTTTGTCTTTTTTTTTCCCCTCCCTTTACTCTGACCTAAAAATGGCAAATATTTTTTATGTCAAGGCATGGAGGTGGCATCACTGCTTTGCTGTTCATGAAGAAGAGTTTGATTCCTGGATGCACAAGTTGCAGTTTTTCCTTGAGATGGGCATAAACAAAACTGGGACTTTCCAACAATCACCTGACTTTTATTAAAAAATCATTAAACTCAGCAAAGGTAATTTTGAAGATGCTCTCATCTAATGTCAAACTTGGCATTAAAAACTGCCACTCCTCCTCAGCTCCCTACAGGTGTAGATCAGTGTTGCCTCTGTTTCAGTAGTGATTTTCCCCTTCCTCTGCTTCACTGGTGATTTCCTACTTCCTGACTTCATTTTTGTTCATTTTTAGCCCTAGCTGGGATGTTTTTAAGCACCAGTTACACAAATCCTGCATGGATTATCCTGTTACCTTGGTCCTTCCATTGAAGCAGGTAGCTCATGCTACCTGAAACCTGTTTTCCCTAGAAGCCCCTCAGCTGTCTGTGCAGCTGCTGGAGCGTTCCAGCAGGCAGGGCAGTGTCTTGGAGCTGGGTTTTGAGGAGAGGGCTCATCTGCCACGTCTGGTCAGTCACAGGGCTGTCCTCAGCCATCCTCACTGCCACACGAGCACCGCAGCGCTCGGGGCGAGTGTCACATCCGAGACTGCCTGTCCTCACGAGCACTAAATGCTCTTTGCAGCAGCTCTCCTGGCTGCACATGTTCACTGGGAGTCTACCATAAGAGAGAACAAATAGGCAGTGATCCTAGCAGCTCCTCCTGCTGAATTCATCCGACTTGACAGGGTGAAAAAAGCGACCTGGAGGAGCACGACAGACAGATGATGCCACAGCCAGTAGGGCCAGGGCTTATCTGATGGCCTCTCTCTTCTGTCTGGGTTCAGCACCAGGTTGTGTTTTGAAATAAAAGCGGCTGATGCAGGTAAGGGCCAAAAGCATTTCAGAAGGAGGGTGGCAGCAAGCATGTGGAGGGCACACAGAACCCTGGCTTTCCTGTCCTTCCTTCCAGCTCTGTGTGTTTCTGCCCTGAACCCCATTTCACTGACACACAGCCCCAGCCCCCTGTGCTGCTGCTTCTGCTCCAGAACAGAGAATCCCAGAATGGTCTGGATTGGGAGGACCTTAAAGCCCCTCCAGTGCCACCCCTGCCATGGCAGGGACACCTTCCACTGTCCCAGGCTGCTCCAAGCCCTGTCCAGCCTGGCCTTGGGCACTGCCAGGGACCCAGGGGCAGCCACAGCTGCTCTGGGCACCCTGTGCCAGGCCCTCACCACCCTCACAGGGAACAATTCCTGCCCAATCTCCCATCCATCCCTTCCCTCTGTCAATTTGAATCCACTCCCCCTTGTCCCAGCCCTTGTAAAAAGTCTCTCTCCATCTTTCTCTGAGGCTCCCCTCAGGTCCTGGAAGGAGCATTCTCAAGAACTCCTCCTGCTTTGTGTTCTTCCTTCCTGATGCTCAGGTAGGTTTGTAGACTCTTGTTTGCCAGCCAGCGTTGGGTGTCTCCAAGGAGCAGCTTTGACAAAGTCAGGACTGACATGATTTACAAGGAACTGGCAGGTGACATGGTTTGATTTATTTATCTCCAGCATGAGGTGTAATTTCCTCTGTCACACGTCTGTCTAATCACAGTAATCAGTCTCCAGATCAGCTTGTACAAACACCAGGGTATGATTTTGAGCCAAATACTCTTAGTGCTGAAATCTTCTGTGTAATTCCTCCACAATTGTTTATAATCAGAACATACACATTTTGCTGGCTTTTTTTTTTTTAATTAGCTGATTACCAGTTATAAAATGTTTTGTACTCACTGTGGTTCTGTAAATTGTTAACTGGTCGCTACCAGTATAATTAAATATTTCAGAGCACTTGGCTATGGTTGCACTGAACTGTGAAGAAATAATGTTATATAGCCAATCAAAAAGAGATACTTGTAAACTCATTTAAAGCGTCAGAGTGTGTTAGGACTATCATGGTGATGCTTATTGCAGGAGAAATTAAAGATACAGTTTTGTGCTAAGAGGCAATACAGAAATTAGTTCCTGAATTAGTTGTTAATTGATTTGGTAATTCCCTGGGGTCTGCATGCTCTTTTTTCCTTTTTCGTTGTTGCATTCAGTTAACAGTGACTATTCCCAGTGCACTTGAAATATTTTTTCCAATTAGATCAAATGTGCCCTTACCTCAGAAGAATGGCTTCAGCTCCATGTACCTGCCTGGAATAATGTTTAATTTGACTGTGAAAGCCAGGTTTGTGGGTTTTTCCAGTTGATGAGTTTCAGATACCGTCCCAAGAAAAGCTGTAGTCCTTGGAATCTGGGATAAAATAGCAATAAAAAGCTCTCTTGGACATCTGGAGCTGGGAGCTGTGGGTGTTAAACCCTTCCCTTGCCCAAGGATCTGGTTTCTAGTCCAAGGGCATGGCCCCTTCTGCGCCTTGGCCACAGCAGGCACAGCTGGGCACGAGCCTCAGCCTCTCTGATTGAGACAATTCCTCTTTCTCCTCATGCATCCATCTGTTTGTCCCCCTGGATCCTCCCATCTGCTTCCTCCTGCTTTCTGGAGCCCACTGGTTTCCCATCCTGAAATGTCTGAGGGTTGCAGGAAGGAGCTGGAGTTTGGCCCTTTGGTTTATCAAGACTGAATGGTTAATATGCTGCTTTTATTTAGTCTCCTAATTTTTCAGAGTTCCTAAAGAGTTTTCTGTTTCACATCTTATAAAATGTTATTGTTTTATCTCTAAATACTTTAAACACCCAGGACTGTCCTACAGTCATAGTCCCAAGCATTCTTAGTCCAAGGTGAGCCCTGTACAACTTTACTTGAGGATCCATAAATAATGAAATATTATCAATAAACTTTCCAGAGAAATTAACTTTCCATCTTTTTTTTTTTTTTTGATTTCCCATGGCTGTGGCCTGGAGCTAAGAGTGTATTTAAATGTTCATTAATGTTGATTTAGGCAGGGGACATACAATTTCAAACATAATATTCCATTTGTATGTGTGACCCAGCCTTCAAAGTGAGCAAAGGAGAACAGCGCCTTGTAGGGCAATGATGGAAAGTAGCCAGATCACCAGCTTTAAAAACAGAGGGAAATTTCACGTTTCCTAAATGTTTCATAAAATGTGTTTCCTAAATGTTCTATATATGAATGCCATAAGGGGTCATAGATAGCTTATGACTGCCAATAAGGAGTGTTCAACTCCATCCTCCTTATTTATCTATTCATTTATTTTAAACCCTATCCAAATGCAATGCCCTTGATGTTTTGTGAAAGAGACAGGGACAGACCTGTGGATTTGAGTAGAAGCTGATGATTTCCTAGCTGACACATCAGGTGTGATTGTAGCTCCTGCTCATCCTTGAGATTCAAGAGGAGACATTCCAGCTTTTGTTTGGAATAAAGTGTTGATCAGGTTAGGCATCCTTGGAGAGACTGTGGAAGGAGAATGGAAACAGGCAGGAGGAGAGTGCCAGGAGATTATCAGCCTCTGCAGACATAGCAGAGAAAGAGCTTCTCTTATCTAAAATACCAGTTCTTTTAAAAAATAGGGGGAAGATCCCTATTGTATGAAAGAGCAGGTGCTGCTCTTTAGCATAAACCAGTCAAGGATCTGTTTTCCAGTGTTCATAAGAGAAGGGAGAGAGTAATTGTATTTTTCTGAGGCTCTGCCATGAACGTCCTCGTCTTGTGTGTGGTGCTGGATACCAGCAGAGAACAGACTCCCCCAAATACCAGGGGGACAATTCCAAATTGTCCAGTACCAATGCAGTGAGTAGGGCTGGAGCCTACAGGAAGCAAGCCAAGCAGTCTCTCTGGTGAGACAGTGGAGGGTTTAATACATTTGGGATGTTCTCATCCTGTTCTGTGTGCTGGGTGTTGCAAATCCTGGAGTGTCCATAAGACAGAATGTGGAGAAGAGGTGTCAGAGTGCTTCGGTGGAGAGAAGGAGGGAATGACTGAAAGCAGTGGAGGTGTAAAAGGGAACATCAATAAAAAGAGCCATAACATGACTTTAAAAACTTTATTGGAATTTTCCAGTGCTGAAATGGTGTAATATATCAGGGTGGCATGTCAGTGTGACATACAGAGTGACAGCACTGAGGGCACTGAGGGATCTTCACTGTTGCCCTAAGGGTCCGAACTGGCTCCTGGCCAAACCCTCTGACTCGAGATGGTGCTTCAATAGTTGCATCTAGAAAATGCTTTACAAGATGCAATCTCTTCATTTGAGCCACCTTCATCTACCCAGGTAATCAAAAAACCTCCACTAAAGGATGGCATCAGTCAGTGGCTGAGTGCATGAGTTTACAACCACAGAATCAGAATCTCCTGAGCTGGAAGGGGCCCACAGGGATCATCAATCCAAGCCTTGGCCCTGCCCAGACACCCCAACAATCCCACCCTGGGCATCCTTAAGAGCTCTTTAAATGTTAAATGTTAATTGTTAAATTCTCCTGGAGCTCTGGCAGCCTCAGGGCTGTGCCCATTCCCCGGGGAGCCTGGGCAGTGCCCAGCACCCTCTGGGGGAGGAACTTTTTCCTCATATCCAACAAAACCTCCTGTGAGCTCCCAAAACTCCCTGTAATCCCTTGTGTAGAACTGCACGGGTGGCATCTCCAAATTAACCAGGAGAGCAGGAAGAACTGGCTTTTACTTATTTTCAGTGGATGAGATCTGGAATCAGAATGGTTTGGGTTGGAAAGGGCCTTTAAGGATCACCTAGACCAAAACCCCAGATATGAACAGGGTCACCATCCACAGGGCCAGGTGCCATCCAGCATTTTGGGCTTGCTCCAGGAGCTCCAGGAAAAGGCTTTTGTTCCAAGGAGCCCCATGCTCCTTGGAGGTGAATGCATGCACATCTGGGCTGGCTTTGGTGGCTGCAGCTCTTGCTCCCAGGGCACGAGGAATTAGTCCTGAGAACTGACACAGGAAGATTAAGTAGCAGGCTTATGACAGTTAGCAAGTGAGGCTGCCTGATAGACTTGGGCTGACACAATGATTATTAATACATTGTAAAGATGTTTTGGGGATTCCACCATATTTGTATGGTTGCCAGCGAAACGTTGACAGTTGCATTGTGGTTAATAAATTCATTTAGATTTATAAGCATTGTTTACAGAACCTGTTCGCCTGCTGAAACTCTAACAGCATCTGTTCCTTCGTACTAATTAACTGCTAATTACGAATGAGCTTTGTGTGTTTGTCAGTATAACTGGCTCATGCATTTTGTAAGGAACATTAACAAATTGATTTACATAGTGGTAAAGCAATCAAAAGAGTAAACTGAACAGCACGCAGTTAAAGCCCTTTAGCCTAATTTTTTGAACAAAGCAAACTTTGGGCATTCTGTGTATTTTCATCATTCTTCTGCTCCCATTTAATTGTGTGGTAATTGTGTGTGAATCTGGATCGGGGCTGTTGGCCCAGCATCCCTCATTTCCTGTTTTATTTTGTGGATTTGTGTTTGTTGTTTTATTTTAAAGCATTGGCACTTCAGTGTATAACATGTGAGGAAATATTTTCCCAGAGTATAGCTAACCAATGGCAAGTTAAAACCAATAAATGGCAAGAAAAAGGAATATTGCTTGAGAGGAACAGGGGGTGTTTGAAACGTGGGTACTCTGACTGTGATTGGTTTGGATATTTTAAATATGTATGGAAGTCCTTGCACTTTGGTTTAAATACTGTTTTCTCTAAACCTGCTTTTATTCAGAAAAATCCTGACTACAGTAATTATCAGCACATCTTTAGAACAGTCTCAGCAGCCAGGCCAGATGTTAGTACTTAAATATTTTGAATTTAAAGGGAATAATTGGCACAGGTTGCCCAGAGCGGCTGTGGCTGGCCCATCCCTGGTAGGTGTTCCAGGCCAGGTTGGATGGGGGGGCTTGGAGCAGCCTGGAATAATGGAAGGTGTCCCTGCCCATGGCAGGAGGGTGGAATTGTATGGTCTTTAAGGTCCTGTCTAACCCAAACCACTCAAGGATTCTATAATTAAAGGGCAATTCTTACAAATAAAATCTCGGTTTATTTTGCATGAGTTAAAACAGGGAGAAAAACCATGTAACTTGAATGTTTTGTTTATTGTAAAGGGTCCTTCACCTGGTGATAAACTGGGGATGAGTGTCATGATCAGATGACCTGGATAGATTTCACTTAGAGACATCCTAAAGCTGTAAAGCTTGAAAGGAACTTTGTTACTGCTGTTAGGGAAAAGACAAAAGTAATGAAAACACACACTTTGGGGTTTAGTTTTCCTGACCAGAAGCTATTCCAGTGAGAAACAGACAGGGTGGTTTTATACAGACTAAAACCTGCCAGGAAAACTCAATTGCTTTTCTGATGGAATTTCCAACTAAGTGCATGAAGCAAACACAGCAGATGTAAAATATTTGGATCCAGCCTCTCTACATCTTAATTGAGAGTTTATCCAAATGTGTGTGGCTAAGAGCTGCCATGTAGTTGGATCTGGTGTGTGGGGCTGTAAACAAGCCCTAAAGCCAGAGCGTGGTCTGGGCTGGCTGGAAGGGAACTAAACTTTGCTCAGCTCTGGGGACAGTGCCACGTGTCTGCTTGAAAAGTGTGCCTCCATCCTTGTTTAAAGAACCAGGAAAACAAGGGGCAGTGTGGGAGAACGAACTGGAATGGAACCTGGAATAAACCCACCCACTCAAACTTCAGCTGCTTTAACCCAAATTTGGAAGGTCTTCTGCTTTTATGTGCTTCTGGTACCTCACCAAGACCCTTCTCCAGCAACCCTCAGAGACAGGCTCCTGTGCCTGGAATCAAAGCCAGGATCTGACACGAGGCCCCAAACTCACTGTGGCTGCCCCTGGATCCCTGGAAGTGTCCAAGGCCAGGTTGGGCTTGGATGGAGCCACTTTGGTGGGTGGAAAGGGTCCCTGCCCATGGCAGGGGTGGGAATGGATGGGCTTTAGGGTCCCTTCTAAACCAAACCACTCTGGGATTCTGTGGTTTCAGGATTAATACCATAGGAGAAAGCTGCTGAACTCAGGGGGCTGTCAGACCACAGAATTCTCTACCAGAAAAATAAAAGCTCAGTGATTTCGGTTTTCTTTGAGGAAGAGGGTGTGGATTTTCTTTTAAAGAAGGGGAGAGGCTGTTGAGCAGTGAGATTATGTAGGTAGATCTGAGCACTGAGCCCATTTCTTTCCCCTTTATAACTAATATGAGTCTTTGTCACAAAAGAAAAATACCAAGACGTACCATTTGCGAAAGGGTTTATAGTACAGTATATCACCCTATTATGAATGACAGCATTTAAATGGTTGGGTAGAGAACTGCAGAACTGCTACAAATCAAGGAGCTAGATTAACATCTGATGCTCTCTTCTCTGTGAATATTTCGGGGGTGAAATTAACAAGTCTTCAAGTGCGGGAAGTATTGGAGAAAAAATCGACTGAAATTACCAAAGTGGTTGAATTGTTTAGAAATTCTGCTGTCTGAAGTGAGCAGTGCATTGGGACCGAGGAGAATTGAAGAGCAGGGGTTGTTTAAGGTGGCAGGTATCATCACTTAGGGAATCAAAATTGTACAGGCTGTTTCATGGCCAAATTAAAAACAAAACAACTTCTTCTTTGGAGGGAGAGATGCACTGGAAATCCTTGACTAAAAGCTGAGCTTTGAGCAAACTGGGTGAAAACTCTTCTTCAGGATGCAAACTGAGTAAATGCAGAGATATGTAGGGTTGGTGTGTTTCCTGTTAAATAAATACTCAAGTCAGGGTCTGAAGGTCTGGAATAATATGTGTGTATTGACTGTTTGTGTGAAGCAGATCTCCTGAAGGATACAGACCTTTACATTTCCTGTGCCATGTCAGGCAGGTGGGGTGCACAACCCCTTCCCCCTGCTGTGGCAGGAGAGATGTGCATCCATGCAGTGCTGAAGTGTGCCCAGTGTTCTGCGAATTGACATTTTGTGTTTGCTTAAGCCAATGCAAGGCAAGGACCTACCTGGGAACATTTTATGAATTTGCACTTTGCACAGCAAGTGTTGCTGTGAGTTGGGAATTCATGGCAACACTGTATTCGTAGCTGAGAAATAACAGGTGCATGGTCACTGTTGTTGGTGCTTTAATCTTGCAGCATAGTGATTGCTCTGAGTAATTCCTGATACAGATGAAGTCATTCATTCCGGTTCAGTGACACTTTTTAATCTTGACGTGGTGCTTTGAAGCGAGAGGTTTCTTACCTGTCTGTGCAGCACACGGATTCCAAGTTCCCTGTTTTCTGCAGCAGGTGAAGGCAGACAAGGGCCTTTGAAGGTAAGAGAAGAGGGGAAAGAATGACAGTGGGGTGGAAAGCAGAACTGGAGGGACAGAGTTTAAATGGAACGTTGTGCTGCTGTGAGAAGCAAAATCTGTGTTAGACGGGTGAAAGAAAGGAGGGCAAACATTGAACAAAGAGTCTGACGGAGATGGGAAGGGAGAATAAAAACCAGGTGATGCTCTCAGTAGCATCAGGAATCTTGAGGGTCTCTGAGAAAGAGCCCAGCCATCTCCAGAGGTGTTGGTTCTGGAGGTGCTGGTGTCTCCAAGCAGGAAGCACCGTGATTGATTCCTGGCTGGAAGTGACACTTGGGTGCCTCTGGAGCTGACTCCTTCATGCTGTCAGAGTGCTGAGCCTCCCACTGCTGGAGACAAGGTTTCAGAGTTGGTCCAGAGTAGTTCTGGAGGTCTTAAAATGTTTGCCTGAAATACAACAGAGAGTAGAAAAGGTGCCTGGTTGGCTTTCCTTGGCTCTTGCTCTCTCCTCCCACTCCAGTATGGAGACAGGTGAGGCTTGGAGCAACCCAGTCTAGTAGACCGGTTCACAAATTCTGCTGTGTGGTTCTTCCTTTGTTTGGTTTTTGGGGTTTTGTTTTGTTTTGTTCTAGGGGGCGTTTGTAGATTTGCATTTGGAATTTTAAATGTCAGGATTTTTTGGCGGTTTTTTTTTTATGGTCAGTGAGCATCCCAGGTTTTTCTGTTAAAAGAAGAAATCATAGAATCACAGAATGGTTTGGGCTGGAAGGGACCTTAAGGTTTGTCTCATTCCATCTCCTGGAACATTTTCTACTAGAAGGAGAAATTGCATGAGTTTTCACCCTGCCTCGTCTGTGGGATAAGAGCAATGTGTGCTGTGCTGGTAGCAAGTGCAGGTGGGCTCCTGCTCCATCCTCCAACAAAATATTCCAGCTGCAGTCTGTTCTCTTAAATCAGGGATTTTCAGTCTTGCAGGCACATATGAAACTTCACAAAACCTGTCAGAACACCTCCTTGGTGTTCCTGCCCCTCCATCAAACTTGGTTGATATTGAACTTAAAACTCTAAAAGGCTGGCAAGGTGACTTGAGTGTTGTGTCTTAGAAACCTGTTGAAAATGCAACCAGAGGCATCATTTTAAAGTGCTTTTGGTTGGTCTAGGGGTGATGATGAATATTAAATGTTTGCTAAAACGAGGAAATGATCAGCCCTTTTAATAATAAGGGCTTTTTCCCTCCCTACACCTTTTCCTTGCTGACATCTCATGTTCCTTGACTCCTGTTCCCTGGAGATGGAGACACTGCTGTAGGAAAAACAATCCTTGGCTTAAGTGCAGAAAAGCAAGAGCATTAATTTGAGATGAAAGCTTTATTTACATTTCTCTTTGGGTGTATTGTTTGCTTTCACCACCATAGTCAGGGTTGTCTTTCTGCTGTCCAGGCACTCAGGTATCTGCCCTCCTTTGTCTGAGTGGGGATAAGCACTTTGCCATTCTTTTCCTCACCTTCTGTTTCCACATAAAAAGGTTTCCATATAAGTACAGAGCAGGGGTTTGTTCCTTGTACAACTAGGGTTAAATAAAATTCTAAAGTAAAAACAATTTAAGACAATTTAAAAAAAGAGAGGGGGGGTGAGACACCAAGCTACACAGAGCAAATCTCCCTCTTTACCCCCAAAATCTGTCTGTGTATCTAACAGCCTGACAGGCTTCAGGAGTGTGTTGGGCAGAGCCCTTGATTGTGGGAGCTCTTGGTCAGAGCTCAGAGGAGCATCCATCCTTCCCTCCTGGGCTGCTGTGCAGGGAGAAGGCACCTCCTGTGCCAGAGGTTTGGAAGGACAGGAGTAGGAAATGGAAGTGGCTGGTTACACCTGCTTTCCGTTTCCTTTAATTATCTCCCCACAGTGTGTCTGTCCCTCATTAATGAGGATTGTGTCTCGTGCTGCCTGGGAAGAGCTGGCTCCATTAAACCAGTTATAATAGCAACAAATTAATGCTCCCCTGCCCTTTTTCCTGGGCTGGGTAAAGGATAATACATCAGCACAAACTACTTGGACATACCACAATTTAAATATTTTAGCAATATCTTTCTGTACTTATCCCACCAATTTTCTCCCAACTTCTTGGCAGTGTTGGTTTTCCAACATTGCTGCCCAAGAAACGTAGCTTTCCTGGTTATTTAGATTTGAGTTTGGTTCTCTTTCAGCTGAAAGGGATCCCAGCAGTGGTGGCTCAGAGTAAAAATGACTTTGTTCTCTGCTATGTTAAATTGGCTGGTTAATTCTGGTGTTATTTACCCTGTAATTCATTAGTTTTACTCTACCATTGGCAGCTGACAGGCTGTAATTTCATGCCTTGCAATAAAAGATGTCTCATAATCTGCTTCATTTAGCAGCAAGAGAATTTAATGAAATTAACTGCAGTCCTAATTATGCCAGTGAATACTAAAGACTGCTATCAAGTTTCCTCAGAAAAGGACAAGGTCCACCTTATGAAGGATTTAGAATATAATTTCCTGGGAAAAGTTGCAAATGCCTCATTCTATTGGCCAACAAGGGCCAATTACAAGTGCTGATACGACTTTAATGAACTAGTTTGTTCTGAGGATATCTCACAAGGAATAATAATCTTCTATTTTCGAGCAAGTTTTTAGAGGTTTCTCTCCTTAGAACAGCTGATCTGTGAGAATTTGGTGTTTTGAAGCCTTTCCCCCTGTCTTTTGTGGTGCCTTATGCTGAGGGTTAGGAAGTGAGGAGGAGGCAGCCCAGGTGTGGGGTGAGGGGAGTGGGGTTTGGAGATTCTAATCCAGAGCACATCAGGGAATTTGTCCTCACGTGCTGTGATTCGCTGGAAGTTCATAGCTCAGTTACACAAACAGCACAATTTTCTGGAAGGAAATCTCAGAAATTTTGGGAGGGAACACAGGAAAGCTGGGCTGGATGGGGCTTGGAGCAGCCTGGTGTAGTGGGAGGTGTCCCTGGCCATGACAGGAATGAGATGAACGTTAAGGTCCATTCCAATCCAGACCTTTCCAGGAGTTCTGACATCGCACGAAAGGAGAAGGATTGATCCTGAGGAGCATTCCAAGGGCTGTGATGTTCTCTAGGGTTTCTACTGATCCACCCTTTCTGTTGTTGTTGCATATTCCTGCCTCTGCACTGCAAAAGCCTTTCTCTGCTAGCTGGCAGCGTTTCCTTGGTTCCCATTCCAAGGCTTTGGGTGATGTGTTTGCCAAATGTGCTCTGCCTGCCCTCCCGAGCACCGCCACACTCCGACAACAATGATGTGAGATGTAACCGCCACTTTATGGCTTAAATGGTGTTAAATGTAGTTAATTGGAAAAACTTTTAACTGCAGAGCATTTCCCTGCGAATAGCCTTCATAATAACCATCTCACTATAAAACGCACAACGCTTTGCTCACAAGGACAACGGGACTATAAAGGTGAAGTGTATTGATCAAATTACCTGAGATAATAAACTTCGGATGAATAACTCCTCTATTGATGAATGGGACAAGGCTTCCTTTTTTTCCCTAATCCTCTCGGTGTGATGGGAAGGCAGCTGAGAGAACAGTGTTGCAGAGCATGGGGCTGTTTCAAGCCTAGTTTATATTTTTAAGTTAAGGAGCTGCGTGAAATTGTTGATGGAAAACGGCATTGGATTTTTTTACTGTTTCTGTTTCTTTCCTTTAAGCTGTAATTTGTTGAAAGTACAATCATCTTCCTTTAGATAAAAAGTTATAGGACCACATAAAAGTGAATATGTATGGGGGAAGAGACTCAAAATGGTCATTATTTGCAGCAAAGCTGGATGAAGAGGGAGCAGCAGTGAACTGCTCTGTACACATTGGTGAAGAGGGAGGTCAGAACACAGCTGGATTCTGGTGTCAAAAGAGGGAAGAGTTACAGCCCCAGAAAAGAGGGAGGAGGTGGTGGAAGGGAGCTTGGAAGCAAATGAGAGGTTCTGGGTTTTGTTGCTTGGTGCATCCTTGTTCCTTTGCCGTAGGGATTTCATGGGATTGTTACAATTATGGGAAACAAAGGGAAGGGGATGGGCGTATCTGCCTTTCCCAGCAGCTTGAGTTTGGGATTTTGACCAGAGGTGTCAGCTACCTTGGCAACTTCAGATAAATAACTCCAGATAAACCTAATGCAGACCTCCTTCTTAGTATTACAGAATAAAAACAGAAAACTATATTTTTACTGAAGGTGTACTAATCACCTGTAATTGCATTTATTGGGTGAAGAATTAAGTGAGAGCTGCAGGGAATGGGATTGATTTAAAAACTTTGTTAATGGACAGGGCAGTTGGAAGGAGATGATCTTTAAGATCCCTTCTAGCCCAAACCATTCTGTGATTTTGGAATATCTTCAGAATTGTTGGTCAAAGTGTGGAGTGACAATACAAGGGTGATTCAGGCGTGGGTGATTTTGCAGTGTGGTATGTGCTGCCAAGTAAAAGGGCTGGAAGTTGAAAAGTTCAAAAGAAGTTCAAAAGATCACAGGGATCTGTGCAAATTTCAGTGGGAAAAACTCAACCAGTAAAGCACAGCATAAGCTTTCCAACTTAATGCAACAAGGGAGCAAGGAAGTAAATATGAATTGGACTTGGAATTGGTTATGGTGAGGGAACGTATGAAGTTGATATTCAGAATAGCACAGAAGCTCAGGGTGGGTGATATTATTATTTGTCATGTTACCTAGAAGATAAACAAAGTTCAGTTAGCTGTTCCATGGGGTTATGGTGTTTAAAAATTATTTTCAGATTTTGAAAGGCTCCATCAAAGTAGACAGTCTTTAATTATAGCTGAATTTGTCTTTGTGATATGCTTTAAAATCATGAGACAGCAATTTGAATTGAAGCTGTTAAATTATGGAGTGAAAAAGTCTCTCTGGGAAGTTTGTATAACAATATGTTTTTATCTTCTTTGGGAAGACTTGAAAGATGGAGCTGAGCAAGGTGGGATATAAGGAAGGTCTTGGAAATCAGCAGGACAAACCAGGGAAGGGAACCAAATGCTGGAACAGGTTTCAGAAAAGCACTGCCACACCTAAGCATCACAGGAGTGAAGTGAACCATTGGAGACCACATCATTCAAGTCCAAAACCATAGGTACTAGTAAAATAAATCCTACTTAATAAGACCATATAGTAAGACTGAATAATAATCATCATCAAGGCAAAATATTAGTTATTATTATTATTATTAATAATAATATCTTTGCAGTGAAGAGCTTAAATAATGTGTGTTGCTCAGCCTGATTATTTGACTGTGTTGATTTATTTCATTTGGTGCATATGGAAAAGTGACCTAAAAGGCCATACACCATGAGTGAACCAAAATCTTGTGTCATTAATACACCTTACAGGAATTTGAAATTGGACTTAGTGTGAGAAAAGACCCAGAGCCTTGTTCTACAGAGTGGAAGAAGTGATTCTTTAGAAAGTTCTGATGTGAAGCCTCGTGTGAATGTCGTCACCTTGTTGTTTCATATAAACATGGATATAATTATGGATATACACACATAAAGATGAGACCTCTCTATAAAATATTTAAGTAAAGAACATTATCCTGTAGAAATGGAAAAGCCAGAGCAAAGGGCAGCCGAAGCAAAACGTGGATTTGAGAATATCCGTGGATTCAAAAGGTGGGAGCGAGACAGGTCTGCAGCTTTGGAAAGAGATTAAGAGGAGCCTTCTTTTAATGGGCAGGATTGATTCCGCAGGGATGTTTGAGCCTGTGTCAGGCACGAGGCTTGGGGGCAAGAACTTGAGCTGGAGGAGAGGCCAAGCACCACAGGAAAGCGGCTGGAATCTGAGCAGTGATAAAACAGACATTTTTATTGCATTACATGCAAAATTCAGCTCGTGTTATTAGCTTGGCTGAGGGGTTTCAGAGTTCGTCGTTCTCATTTTCGTGGCTACCTTGAGACTTTGGAAGAACAACGTTCAGTTGGCACCGCTGAGCTACGCCACCAAACTTTCAGCACCCAAAATGAAAAGCTCCGTTGGAAATGTGAAGCAGATCAGAGGCCCGGGGAGGCAGGGAGTTGGTGTGGAAAGGAGCCTTTGATGTCCCCGATGCCCATTGTTTAATGCCGGGGGCTTGCTTTTAAATGCCAATGCACAGCATGGGGGCCTGGCCCTCCCATGGCGCCACAGAGGGTGCGCTGGGTGGCAGCGGGGAAAGAAAGGAGGGATCTTCCATCCTGCCGCCACAAAGCCGACAGGGACGAAGGCTTTTGGAGATCTTTTTTAAGAAATGGTGCGGCAAAGTGTGCAAACCCAAAGCCGGCGTGCTGTGAGTGTGGGTGTGCAAGGGAAAGTTAGCAGTCAGTCAGGTTTTATCTCTTAATGAATAGAGACTGCTGAAGTAAGGGTTAGGTAATTGAGTTTATAATTAATTAGCCATAACCCTCATCAGATAAAGCAGTTGTCGAGATTTTTTTTTATCTCCTTTCTCTCCCCAGGGCCTGCCCTTCTTTGTCCTTGCGCTGACAGCCAGCGCTTATCTCGGGCCTGCTCCATCCCGTGCCTGTCAGCTCCTCCTCCCCCGGGCCGGCCTTTGGTGGTCAGCCGGACCAGCATCGTCCTGCCCGGCCCCGCATTGTCCTGCCCGGGTCCACATTGTCCTGCCCGGACCAGCATTGTCCTGCCCGGCCTCGCATTGTCCTGCCCGGCCTCGCATTGTCCTGCCTGGCCCCGCATTGTCCTGCCCGGGTCCACATTGTCCTGCCCGGACCAGCATTGTCCTGCCCGGCCTCGCATTGTCCTGCCCGGCCTCGCATTGTCCTGCCTGGCCCCGCATTGTCCTGCCCGGCTCCCCATCAGCCAGTCCCCTCATTGTCCTGCCTGGCCCCGCATTGTCCTGCCCGGCTCCCCATCAGCCAGTCCCCTCATTGTCCTGCCTGGCCCCGCATTGTCCTGCCCGGTTCCCCATCCGCCGGGCTGTCGCTGCAGGATGATGGATTAGCAGTAGGAGTTAACGTGTAGGTGAGCTCCAGATCGGAGCCCCGATAGTTCCTGCCTGGCCTCTGTGCGTTCGTCACTCTGCCCGCTGCTGACACTTCGCAACAAAGAGGTTAAAAAGGTGGATTTAGCCAAGAAATGGGGCATTTCTCCACAAAGTTGGGATGCTGACAAAGGACCTTTAATTTCTTCTGCCATGCAATTCACCTCGACAATACCAGGGAAATAAATTAGATTTTGCTGTTTTCTTTCAGCGGCCTTATCACCCTTACGTTGTGGGTTGAAGTGGTTTGCTTGCAGTAGGGGAGAAACTTTGGCCACTTTTATCTTAAAAGCATCAGGATTGTAAAAGGTGTCGAGTCCCTGCCCGTCGAGGCAGATGAAGGGGGCTCGGGTGTCAGATTTGTCCTCCATCAGAGCCGTGTCCTTTTACGGATGCGTCGGGGGAGAGGAGCTTGCTTGCTGTGTTTACAGGAGGCTCCTGACACTGGGCTGGGCTTGTGGACAGGTTTACCTGCTGCAGGAGAACAAGGTTCAGGAGCAAGCCTGTGTTTTCCCTTCATCTGGAGTTTTTGAATTGGAGATGAAGACTCCTGTGTCTTACAGTATTGACCCCAGGCTTCAAATGAGCACTGGTTCTCCTTAATCGGAGTGTCAGCGCTAGGAAATGTAACTCCAGTCTCTCAATGCAAGAAAAGCTTGATTCTTTCTGAAAATACATAAAGCATTATTCTTCTGCGGTCTCTTTAATAGACTGGTAAAGTTTTCCTCTTTCTTTGGCGTTTCAGCAGCAATAAACATTTTTCGTTTCAAGAATTTTACAATTCTTTCGGGATTCAAGCTTCTGTGGGCACACCTACCCCTTTCTAAGATATTGCTGGAAGATGAATGAGAAACACGTGAGTTGAGCTCTATTTAAGATGGGACAGTGTAGCTTTATAAGACATTGCTGATGGCAGAATGAAGCTGTCCCAGTTTGGAATAACAGCTTGGTTGTCCTAGTGGGTTGTAGAGCCACTGTAGAGTGGGTCATAGAGCAGCTGCTCTGCTGTGGTTTGTGAAGCCCCTCAGTTATGCAGGATGTGCACCTCATCCCAGCACAGGAAAGCAAATTCTTGGGTACCTCACTGCTGATTGATAGGAAAGGTGGAGGAAGGGAGTCTGTGACATGTTTGAGACTGGAGAAATTCCAGTTAGAAATGCAGAAACGTGTTATTTCCCACCATATTCAAATATTGAAGCAAATATCTAAAGGGGCTGTGAAGTCTCCACCTTTGGAGGTGGCTCCAAGGGGGCATGGAGCTCCTCAGAGTTTTGGGTTTGCATCTTGCCACTGGGGGGGAACCAGAGGGAGCAAAGAGCCTTCTGATCTCCCAGAGAGACACTCAGTCGTGTGTTTTGTGAGAGAAACCAGGCATGAATACTGTGGAGGGAAAGAACATAAAATTATCATCCCTGATGGAAGAACTGCGCCAAAATGTTTTCCAGGTTGAGGATTTATACTGCAAATGAACATCAACCTTGGATGGTGTTGCTTCATGCAGAAGAGTAACTAAATGCACATTATTTTTAATTCTAGGACGCAGTGGAGGGGAAAAGCTTTTGCTCTGAATTTGCCTCTGAAATGTAGGAGATGGGGTATTTCTATCCCTGAACCAATTTTTTTTAAGTAAAGCTGGCAGTGTCTTCTGGAAAATGTGTATGGATTAATAGGATGGATTCAGCTGGATTGGTCTCTTGTTGGGTTTTATGATAGAAGAAAATTCTTCTTGTTTAGTTTTTATTTAATCAACAGTATATTGTAAATAGAGAGATTAAAAACTATCATTTATATGGAGACTAATAAATATATGTTAATATAGTTGTAGTTTCAAGTTTTTCTTTTGAAAATGCACCTTTTTTTCCTTAATGCTTGTTTTGCTATAGGTATTACAGAAAACTTGGTATAGTAGATAGTTTCAGGCTTTTTAGTTGCTTTTGGTAAAGGAAAATATGTGCTTTATACCTAAAGGAATGTTTAAATCAGGTTTTAGCTGTCATCTTCAAGTGTTCACATCTTTGGAAGCAAGTGGAGTATGTTATAGGATAAGTTAAAGAATATCCATACTTAAATTGATACTAAGATTTACTGATGCTAAATAGAGAATTAAGGAGGAAAGAGACAAATAGTATTTTGTAGCCTTTCAAAACTTATGAAATTATAAGGGTAGGGAGAGATCCTTCACCATTTCGTCCCTTTTCTATGGATTCAGTCCCTCGGGAACTGCACCAGTGTGGTTCCCTTTATCCATGGGCTCAGTCCTGCAGGAACTGCTCCAGTGTGGCTCCCTTTATCCATGGGCTCAGTCCTTCCCTCAGGAACTGCTCCAGTGTGGCTCCCTTTATCCATGGGCTCAGTCCTGCAGGAACTGCTCCAGTGTGGCTCCCTTTATCCATGGGCTTAGTCCTGCAGGAACTGCTCCAGTGTGGCTCCCTTTATCCATGGACCCACACATCCTGCCAGGATCCTGCTCCAGCACAAGCTTCCCATGGGGCCAGAGGTTCCTTTGGGCATCTCCCTGCTCTGCTGTGGGGTTTTCTGTGGGATTCAGGTGCATCTCAGCCCCACCATGGTCCCCCATGGGCTGCAGGGCAGAGCTGCCTCACCCTGGGCTCTACTGTGAGTGGTGGAAGCACAAATGGCTTGAGATGCATGGTGCAGCCTCATTTTCTGTGCTGTTTAATACTGGGGTTTTCCTGGGATGTTTTGTATCTTCCTTTGAAGTCTGTGAGGATGAGAACGTTCCTGAGAGGGTGGGCAGGTGTTATCAGTAAATAAAGTTGGAATGAAAGAGCTGGTCCCTTCCACCTCAGAATATTCTGTGATTCTGTGGCCCTGCTGCATTTGAGAATTTGAGGGCTTCTGAGGCATTCACACTTGCAGAGAAGCAGTTTAAAGGCAGCGAGAAGAGAGTAAACCTTCCCTTTCAGGCAGCCTGGGTAGATTTGCAGGGTTAATTTCAGTTATGACGTATTTGAAAATTTGTCCTGCTTGTAGGGAACAAAGAGGTTGGGCTTTTTCCCTGGAAGGCGTCCTGGAGAGCTCTGACTCCCTGGGCCACGCCAGTGCTTTTTTTCCCCCACTCCAGTGATTTCAGAGCAGGGATTGATGGCCCCCTCTTCCTTAACGAGTTTGCTGAATTGATTTCATCATTGTTTTTTGTCACTTTCCTAGAACTAACGTGGAAATGACAAAAAACCCAGGTCCTCCTGACAACACCCGAGCGCGGGGTGTTAAAGTTGGTCAGACCCGGGATCATCAGCAGCCATAATTGACAAATAATACCCCTCATAAATACTGCTAGTCTTTTCAATTAGTTTTCATCTCAAATTCAGGATGCAAAATGATGGCCTGTCAAGTGACAATGGATGACAAAAATTAATAAATTGTCTTCTAAATAGTATGGACACTTAAGAAAAATTGGGCAGCCAATTTAGCACAGCATGAACCAGGGGGAACCTTTTGTACTGTTGCCGTGCCACTAATGTTGTCTGGGTCTTTATTAATGGTGCTTGGCTGCTGCTGACAGTTTTGTTGCTACTGGCAACTTTCTTCATTAAAATTAAAGCCAGCGTCAAATCCCATTAGCTGCACTTTGGGTACCTTGCCTTTTTATTTTTATATATATATTTATTTAATTTTTTTTGTCTTTACAAACACGTTCTTTATCTATAGGAGGTTGGGAAAGGTGGTTAAAAATTAGTCTTTCGTCTTGTCCACGGCTGATCACTTAATAAATAATGGATTATATTGGGGTTTCTTTCAGGGAGATTTTCGTCTCCAACATGTTCCAGCTTGCCTAGTCTACAGCCAAGTGACTGCACAGAAAAATCCATAAATGAGCTTTATAAATTGCCTTTTCTGAACGTGGTGTTCTTCTGTGTTGCCTGCAAGCCACTTGGATCTGGGATACTCTCGTAAAACAATTGTAGCCTCTGGAGCAGCTTCTGTTCTTGTTGTCTCTGGCTCTGAAATATTGATGAGGTTAAAACTGAGGGATCAACATGTGTGCGAGACCTCTTCCTTCTTAAAAGGGAAATCAAGTGTGCGTCTTTACGTGATTTTGGGAAGAAACAAATATCTTTGTTTGTGGAAACATCTTTTGAGTTACTGCTTTAACAACTTTCGGGTTGACTCCTTAGGCTGAAGGCAGGCAGGGTTAGCTGGGATATGGGGCAGGAATTATTCCCTGTGAGGGTGGGCAGGCCCTGGCACAGGGTGCCCAGAGCAGCTGCGGCGGCCCCTGGATCCCTGGCAGTGTCCCGGGCCAGGTTGGACACTGGGGCTGGGAGCAGCCTGGGACAGTGGGAGGTGTCCCTGCTATGGCAGGGGGTGGGATGGGATGATCTTTAATCTCCCTTCCCACCCCAACCATTCTGGGATTCTGTGACTCCTTTTAGTAAGTCTTAATAAACAGATAGCACCATAAAAACAGCTTTTGCCATATCTGCTCTCACTGCTGAGTATTCTAAAACATTAAAAAGATGAGTGACCAGTGCATTAAATTCCCAGGGCAATCTGTATTCTGCCTTGCAGATCACATGTGAAGAAATTCAAGGTTTTGCAGGGAAAAACGTGGGGAAATCAGGGAAAAATTCTTAAAGCAACATCTCTCAAATGTCCTTCCAGGAATGCTCAGAGTGGAACATGGTTTTTTAGTCTTTGCATTGCACTTTGCCAGTGCATTCTATCTCAGCTTTTTCTTGGAGTAGATATTTCCAAGAGGATTTAGTCACTGCTGCCTTCGTTACAGCATCTTGTTGATTGTCCTGCTCTGAGCTTGGGGGCCAGACCACCCTGGCTGGTGTCAACATTGTGTTCCTGACATCATTTGGGTACAAGCCAGCCATCCAAAAATGTGTCATCTGCCTCCTGATCCTCAGGATGGAAATGCCTCATGAAGTGCAAAATATGGCTCGGGTTTACGTCTCTTGGAAGGGTTGGAAGTCAATGGTGTTCAAGGTCCCTTCCAACCCAAAGCATTCCAGGATTCCCTCTGATGAGGGTTGAACAGAGAGAGGTAGAACAAAGTCTTCTGATGGCAGCTCAGTTTTGCTGCTGTCACCACAGAAATGCCTTTTGATTCAGGAATTGGGATGGTTGGGCTTCTGTCCCATGAAACTGCAGGTGAAGCCAAGCTGGAGGCAGTGCCAGTGGGTTCCTTGCAGAAAACCAGAAGTGCTGAGTCCAAAACTCCATTTAAACATTCACTGTGAAGGCTGTGTTTGGGAATGATCTCGTATGGTAAGTGATGAACAATTAACAGTTCAAATGGTCTTTTAAACTGGTGCACTTTTGCAGCAATTTTTGGGCTGAAAGATGTGCTCAAATCTGGATTTCAATTCAGTTAAAATGTGGGTTGAGTGACCCTATCATTCACAAGAATGGATACTTGATAGAAATGAAATAAACTGGTGACATCAAATTAGCATCCATCCAATAAATCCAAGCTGTGTTTTTAGCTCTTCTGCTAAATCTTCTTGGTTTAAAAAAAATAAATAAAAAAGGTGTCAGTAGTTAATTGTTGACTGAAGCTTAATATCTGTTGAAGCAAATGAGCCATGAAATATACTACACAGGAAGTATTGTATCTGGAGTGATTTTAACATTAAAACAATATTACAATTTTTAACTTGCTGACACAATATGCAGAATCCTTTATTTTGAAATTGCCCTGATTGATGCTAAGCTCAGGAAGTGGGGGAGAGGAGGAGTGACTGCTGTATATAAAGCAAGGCAGGCCAGGACAAAACCAGCCTTTTCTTCTCAGAAGAAGTGTATTAAATAACAATAAACAAAATTTGGGGTGTCTCAAGTTATTACTTCAGGAATCCTAATAATAACCCTGTCAAAAGCATTGATTTATAATTTCTCAGAAAAGTTCTTTCAGATGACTGGCACCGGCAATGTCTCATGTTTTGTTAACTCTAATTTCTATAACAACTACTGTAGTAAAAATGGGTGAGTTTTGCTTCTGACAGCAGTAATTTTGCCTTTTTGCTGTAACAATTTAAGAACACGGGGTGAAAAATCTTTACTTGAAAGTTGTCTTTAGGTTGTATCCTTAAATCCTGGGAAATGGCCTTGGGTAGGTTTTCCCTGGGTTCAGGGAGGTGTTGGAGATGCCTTGGTGTAAAAGAATCATCAAATCACAGAAAATTCTGGGCTGGAAGGGACCCATGAGGGTCATTCAGTCAAAATCCTGACCCTGCACAGGCACCCCCAACAAGCTGAGGTGGTGTGGGGGGTGGTTTTTGCAAAATTTTACACCCTGTAAAATCTTCTCCCAGTGTGACTCAGGTTATGGTCCTTGGCCAAGACTGGAAGGTTTTTGGGAGAATTAGCTGCACGTTTTTATGTACTCCCAGCTGAAGCCAAAATTATTTTGTTTTCAGATGATAAAGTATGGATCGATTCATTCAGAAGAAAGAGCAGACAGTTGTGTGTGTTGTGAAAAGGGTTATTTTAAAAGATGTGTCTCTGCTGCACTGGTAGATAAATCATCATTTTTATAAGCAGCTTAGCTCCATGACTGCTCACATATCGAGCAAGTAGCAAGGGGATGTGGCTGTGGCTGTCTCTTTATGTGGTTGTCCTGTGTGTCTTGGCATGTTCTGCATTTCTTAGAGTATTTCCCTCACATTGAAGATGGAATTTACCTTTTTTGCAGCTTTTTTTGAAAATGTGGTTTTATGAACTCTAGGAAACAGGATCCAGTAGGGAAGGAATTTTTCCTCCTCAGGGTCCTGATCTGTTTTCTGCTGTAATGATGAGAGAACAGTGCCCAAAGTACATGAAGAGCATCTCTGAAGTACCATCATCACCATGATTCCCATTCCTCTGAGTGAACTGGACATCTCAGGAACATCCCCAGGAATGCCTATTTCATCTATTTTCCTTTTTTTCTCTTAGGAGAGATTGGATGAAAGGGGTTGGGGTGTGTGGATGGAAGAGTGCTGGAGCACCCTGATGGGCCCTGGTCTAATGGCAGATGTCACTGCCCATGGCAGGCACAGGAGAAGGTTTAAGGTCCCTTCCAACCCAAACCATTCTGGGATCCAGTGATCTCTGCAGTGTTGAACCAGTTCAGCGTGTCCTGGCAGACCCTTCTCTAGTGGGGTCATTGATGCTGATGGTCCTTGACCAGAGGATGAGGTGTAAAAGTAGAAAAATGGAGCCATTGGGAGATAGTGGTAATTAGAATAATGAAGAAAGTGTCCTTCTACTGCAGAATTAAAAAAAAAAAAAAAAAAAAAAAAAAAAAAAAAAAAAAAAAAAAAAAAAAAAAAAAAAAAAAAAAAAAAAAAAAAAAAAAAAAAAAAAAAAAAAA